>BQNB010041012.1:0-12446 GCA_026074375.1 Tanacetum coccineum | reverse complement strand
TCTTGTTACTTTGTAATTTCTAGCTTCTTGCTAGTCTTTTTGTTTCAATAAAATCCGCCGTTAAAAAAAAACTCCCCGAATTGGCTTGACGAGCTACTCCCCCCGTGCTCGTCGTGGTATCGGATTTGGTTTTTTTGCCGTGGCGTTGTTTACCGGGAGGACGTGGTCTAGCATCAGGACCGAATAGCTTCTCGTTGTTTACCCCGGGGACTTGTTCGTCTTCGGTTAAATCAACCGGTTTGGGTGCGTCCCATTTCGAATGGGATCGCAAAACTTCCCAAGCATCTTCTTGACTAAACTCGGTATTTTTATTCTCGTCACGATAAGTCGACCTAGCCCGTTTCATAACATCCAACTCGTTTTCGCCACTTTTTCCCAAACGTACGCATCGTTTGTAAATTACGTTGAACTTTTGGCATTTATGATTCAACGTATGCCATTTGCTTGTCAACATATCTTTGTTACGTTTTTGAAAATTTAACCTATTGAACTCGTTTAAAACCCGATACCAAAACGTTTCCCCCGATTGTGAATTCCCAACATTACGATCCTCGGAAACTCCAATGAAACATTTTGCAAGTAACGTTTCCTCGTTCGGTTGGCAACGTAACAAAACCCCCGACACGTCGGGATTTTTTCAGACCCAACCGGTTCAGACCCTTTGCCTTTTTTGCGGCCCGTTTCGGTTGGGATTCGGTTTGTGGTTGTGTGAGTGAGTTTGACGATTGGCTTTGTGGTTCTTGTAGAGGGAGTTGTGGTGGGTTTTGTTGTAGAGTTTGGAAATTTTGTTGAAATTGAACAAAAGCTTGTTGCTCGGGAGTCATCGGAAATTGGCTAGAGAACCCGGGAAATGGAGCATTGGATGTCGGAGGGTTCGACGAAGAAGAGGTGTTGTTGTTGCCAACGAGGAGGTTCCAAAGCCCGTCGTTAGAATATTCCGACGTTTTATTTTGCTAGTAAAAGTGTATAAAATTTGTGTTTGAAGTTGTAGATGTGTTTTGAAAAAAAAAAAAATTTTTAAAAAAAGTGGTCGTTAACTAGCCGTTGGGGGTTTAAAAATTTTTTTTCTTCAAAAAATCTTGCGTTGCAGGCGTTGGTGTATCAACACAAGGGGCCAACGGTGTTGAGGTTTGGGGGAGTGGGTTATGGTAACGCCGGTTCACGTGGACATAACGCCATCCCCCATGTTACCATACCCAGCACTCTAATAAATAGAGACGTTTTATTTTTGAAAAAGATATACCTGCTAATTTATAAAGTATTTAAGACATGCTAAATAAAAAATGTTTAAAATAAAAAAACATTTGTTCGGCACAATAATAATCAACTGATACATGCAGTCGAATTGCGCGAGTACCTTTCTAGTTGCATACTTAAATGTATAATCTGATTTAACAAAAATAATCCAAGTAAGCTGCATTTCCAAACAAGATCTTTTTTTAGAATAATTCATTTGCAACTAGTAGAACTTTACAGTAACATGCCTGTCACCTTGCAACTCTCAGTGAGTAGTCACAACTCACACATAGGTTAAAGTACATCCTACAAACACTACTATAAAATTTGTTAAAAAAAATACAAACACTGTAAAAGTCCTCTAATATGTACCTCTTTAATAAAATAATGGTCTTTTATTAAAAATAGATATCTCATCCCTTAAACAAGCGTTCTCCTTCAACTTTTTTTTATTTTAGTCTTAAATTATTTTGTTTGTAAACTATATAAACATATTTAAAACTCAAATCATTCATATATTTTATGTCAGATATAATATAATAAAAAAATAGTTAACATCAAAATAAAAAAAGCTTCAAAATTCGGACATTTATTTATAGGAGAAAATAGTAAAAAGATGGTATTATGATAGTTTTGGCTTACGAGTCAGTTTATGGTTGTGCATGTATTTCTTTTTCTTGCACGGATACATGCAACCATATTGCGTGAGTACCTTTCTAGTTGCATACTTAAATGTATAATCTGATTTAACAAAAATAATCCAAGTATGCTTCACCTACCGGTTTAGGGGTGTTATCGGGTCGGGTTTTGAGATTTTAAAAAGTGACCCGCAACCCGACCCGATATAAAATAAAACACATTTAAAACTCAAATAATTCATATATTAATGAGTAAACTACACCAGTGGTCCTTGTGGTTTGCGTTGACCAACACCGGTAGTCCCTTGACCAAACTAATTGCACCGTTGGACCTTAAGTGGCAAACGTTAGGCGTGGCTGGTCCCTCATTTCTTGGGGGTCCATAAACGCTAGTTAAGGTTATTAACGCCAGGGGTATTATCGACCTTTCCCACCCACATTTTTTTCCCGCCTATTTTCTTAACTCTTTTCCCCCCTCTACCACCTCTATTTAACATCTTCTAACCTAATTAAAACACTCACCACTTCCACCAACACTCACAGTTAGGTTTTATGGCGGAAAGATGTATTTGTGGAGCTTTAGCAGTCATCAAGACATCATGGACCAATCAAAACCCAGGTCGAAGGTTTTATGGTTGTCCCCTACCAGAGTGTAACAGATGGGTTGATTGGGTAGACCCCCCAATGTGTCATCGTTCAGTGATGATCATCCCTGGTTTATTAAGGTCTATTAACAACCATCAACGACTAATCCAAGAAGTTGAACAAGCAAGATCAAGAATGAAGAAGTATCTTATTGTTTCATGGGTTTTCTTTCTTGTTTATGTACTGTTTAAATAGTGACAAGTTGTATTGTGTGTGGGTTAAGTTAGATGTGTTTTGGGAAAAGTTGTATATGAATCCGTCTCTTTTCTTAAATTTTTTTGTAACTTTGTGAGATAGTGCATTTTTTCATTTACTGTGAATGTAGTTGAGTTGAATGTATAGGTGAAAGTGGAGTAAATGTTAGGGAAGTGAATGTAGTTGACTTTGTGAATTACTTCATTTACTGTGAGTAATTGCCCAACCACCTAGTTTCCCTTATAAAAACCAACACCCTTCACACCACCAATTCATAACCATTTATCCTTACAAACCCTAAAACCAAACTGTGTGATCATCAACATGTCAAAAAAAGTTGAAGTAATTGAGTTAAGTGACTCAAGTGATGCTCTCAGTGGTGGGGGTATTGAAAAGGGAATTGAGGGATCTTCAAAGGCTTCAATTCCTCCATTTGGGTCAGCCAAAAGGCCTAGGCCTGAGGTTTGTGCTCGTGTTGCTGAAATGTTTAGGACTAGGACTGTGCCACCAAATGTGATCAATTGGTATGGCTATGTTGATCTTGCTGAATATCATGCTGATTCACTTTACTGGGATACTTGGCTCCCAGAAGAAGGTCCCTTTGATGAGTTTCCTGCAGAAACAGATGAGGAAGATGAAGACAGTGACATGTCCCTCCAGTTTCAAAGGCCAAAAGGTCCAGATGTTAACTATGTTCCCAAAAATATTGCCAAAAGCCCTACCTTCATTTCAAATGCTGTCATTGGAGTTGCTAATAAGACTACATGGGCTATGATTGAGCAAAAAATGGGAAAGAGGGGTGCTGGTAACAAAGGAAAAGGGAAGGAAAAGGTTTGAAGTTTGTGGATGGATGAAGCTTAGTTTGTAATGTTTAAGATGTTTTATGTTTAGTTGTTCCATGTATTGTCTTATTAAGTATTTACTTGAACTTATAATTGACCACAATTGATGCAGTGGTCAATAAATTTTGTTAATGAAATGAAGTTCAAGTTTTGGATCTAAATCTTTATCTGTCATCATTTTGCCCTTTGAACTGTTATACTTGTGCACATTTTCCATCTGATAGCATGATAGTAAACATTAAAACAGACCAAATGTCATAGTCTTTAACATAAACCATACATAGTCTTAAACCATACAGACATAAAGTAAACATCCAAAATACAGACATTGTGCAGAACCAACAGACATAAAGTTAACAAAGTTCACATTCAACCTAAGTTAATGACTTTCTTCTTTGGTCCTGTCTTCTTTGGTACTCCACCACTAGCTGCTGGAGCCTTCCCTTTGTTTGTTGTTTTCCCACTTGCAGATCCAACACCCTGAGTCTTTGGCCTTTTGTTTGCCTGAGAACCTGTAGGAGCATGAGTATCATCCATCCCTGTGGTTGGAACTTTTCTCTTGTTAGTCTTAGCAACTCTAGGACCAGTGCAACTTCTGGAATTGTGACCTTTTGTGTTGCATTTGTTACAAGTTACAGTCTTGTGCTCCCTTGACAGCTTTCCATTCTTGACTATCTTTAATAAATCCCTCTCAGCTGCCGATTTTTTCCTTTCTTTTGGTGGTCTCTGTCACACCCCGTAAATTCCCGGTTAGTATTCCGACCCACTCCGGTCATCTACTTTAAATTTTATTCGTTACGTTAAAATCTGACAGTTTACCGAGGAACTAAACTGTGTAAAAATTGAGAAACGTCACCGGACGCGTTCCGGCATCGGTTATAAATTAATTTAGGTATTATATGGGTTATTTTAGCTTTCCTGAGAGTTCGGTGATTTTTAATCACTCCCGATATTAATTTTAGAGTTTTAATCTTTAAAAAACGTTTTTCGCGTTTTTGACCAAACGGAACCCCAAAAACTCAAAATCTTTTCGTGTAAACTCAAGTTATCGTAATTCTAGTGTCATACTACTAAAAATTTCGTTCACCTCTTGTCCCTAGCCAAATATGGCGCCTAAACTACAACAACAAGTATACTTGAACTCAAAAATAAAAGATTTAGCATCTTATTTTGAAGGTCCCACCCATGTGTGCATGGAAGATGAGAAAATGACTTATGAATGGGTCATTCTCATGCACACATCACTAGTATGGAAACCATGTGTTTACTTACACAATGCTTACATACTCTTACACATTTGACTAGTAAACTTTGAACCATATCTATATCACTTGAACCTTGGCTAGAAAAATTGAACCATCTTGGTCCTTGTGAGCCCTCTTTGGCCGAACCACCCAACACACACACTCTTGGTGTGTGTTGGTCACTTGTGCACCATTTGAACCTTAAAACCCTAACATTTGGACTATAAATAGAACACTATACCACAACTTAGGGTTTTCATCTCATTTGCAAGTCACCAACAAAAGTCTTTCTTCCCTCCTCTCTTTGCCTAGCTCACGGCACAACTAACCCACACAAGCACACCCATAACTTTTGATTTTCTTCAAGATCCAAGTATTCTAAACTCATTCCTAGTTATATCTAAGGTAGATCCAAGTGTTGTTTGGTTGTTTTTCAAGGGTTTTCAAGAATCATAAAACTAGGGTTTCAAGTTTATAAGTGGGTTTTGCAAGATCTTGTGTCTACATCTTTTACTCACTTTCTTGTCGCGGCTAGACCTCTTTATATCTTCATCATCTGTTGTGATTATCGCTTACCCTTGCTAAGGTGAGTTCATAGCCCCACACTTTTACTGATTTACAAATGCTTTATACTATTGGGGTGAGAAACATTGTTTGCTTTTAAACTGGACACAAGTTCTTTACGCGATTTTTTACTTGTTTATGTGTTGCCTAAGTAGCTTACAAACCAACTTCTGCCCAACTTATCATGAACTGTTAGTTTCTCGACCGGAGGACCGGTTGAGGGAGCGCGAGTGAATAGATAGATCTATTAGGACTAATTATCCCTATCCGCTTTGGTTCCACTTAACGAAGAACAAGCGGATATATATTAAGGCTGCACCTTTTGAGGCGTTGTATGGTCGCAAATGCCGGTCACCTGTCTGTTGGGCTGAGGTGGGAGACGCTCAGCTTACTGGACCAGAAATTGTTCGTGAGACAACAGAGAAGATTATCCAAATCAAGCATCGTCTACAAGCTTCACGAGATCGACAAAAGTGCTATGCTGATAAGAGACGTAAGCCATTAGAGTTTCAGGTTGGGGATAAGGTTATGTTGAAAGTATCGCCCTGGAAAGGTGTAATACGTTTCGGCAAACGGGGAAAGCTGAACCCTCGTTATATTGGACCTTTTAAAATTCTCGCCAAGGTGGGAACGGTTGCATATCGACTAGAGTTACCAGAAAAACTAAGTCGTGTTCATAGTACCTTTCACGTCTCGAACCTTAAGAAGTGCTTATCCGATGAACCGCTCGCGATTCCATTGGACGAAATCCACATTGATGAAAAGCTCCATTTCATTGAAGAACCAGTTGAGATTATGGACCGCGAAGTCAAGCGTTTGAAGCAAAGTCGCATTCCAATCGTGAAGGTCCGTTGGAATTCAAGAAGGGGCCCCGAGTATACCTGGGAACGCGAAGACTAAATGCAAAAGAAGTACCCTCATCTATTCGCTAACCCTGTATCCGCATCTCAAGCTACGTCCTAAGATTTGAGGACAAAGCTCTTTTAACGGGGAAAGGATTTCACACCCCGTAAATTCCCGGTTAGTATTCCGACCCACTCCGGTTAGCTACTTTTTAATTTTATACGTTATGTTTAAACCTGATAGTTTACCGGGGAACTAGACTGTGTAAAAACTGAGAAACGTCGTCGGACGTGTTCCGACATCGATTATAAATTAATTTAGGCTTGATATAAGATATTTTAGCTTTCCTGAGTGTTTTGTGATTTTTAATCACTTCTGATATTAATTTTAGGGTTTATTCTTTAAATTACGTTTTTCGCGTTTTTGACCAAACGGAACCTCAAAAACTCAAAATCTTTTCGTGTAAACTCAAGTTATCGTATTCTTAGTGTCATACTACTAAAAATTTCGTTCACCTCTTTTCCTTAGCCAAATGTGGCGCCTAAACTACAACAACAAGTATACTTGAACTTTAAATTAAAGATTTGGCATCTTATTTTGAAAGCCTCACCCATGTGTGCATGTAAACTTGGAAAATGACACATGAGAGTGTCACTCTCATGTGTATACTTCTCATACAACACTTGCATGTGTTTACTTACGCATTCTTACAACCTTGACTAGCAAATTTTGAACCATAATCATATCACTTGAACCATGGCTAGAAAAATTGAACCATTTTGGTCCTTGTGAGCCTTGTGAAGCCTTCTTGGCCCGAACCACCAAACACCACACTCTTGGTGTGTGTTGGTCAATTATGCACAACTAATCCTCAAAACCCTAGCATGTGGACTATAATTACTAACACATTCTCACACTTGGGTCTATAACACATTCACATGCTAAAATATTTTCTTTCCTCTTCTCCTTGCTCCTAGCTCACCCGGCAACACCCATCCCATCATTAAACAATCTTAACATTTTGGAGGAGGGAACTACAATTTTGGTCCAACTATACTTTACCGGGTTAACACTTTTGGTCCATTTTTTTAAAAATTTGCGGAGGTTTTTTTAAAGCCCAAAACCCGAGTTCCATTTCACATTTGAGCCAAATCAGACAATTTCGTTAAATCTGATTGGTCCAAATGTGAAATATATACTCGGAGTTTTGGCTCAAAGAGAACCAATATTTGATGTGTTTTGGCTCAAAATGTAAAAGGGGTACTCGGTTTTGGCCCTTTTACATCTTTAAACCGCAAATTTTTTAAAAAAATGACCCAAAAAGTGTTATACCCAGTAAAGATTTAGGTGGACCAAAAATTGTAGTTTTCTCCTAACTTTTGATTTCTTGCAAGATCCAAGTATTCTAAACCATTTATAAAGTTTATCCTATGGTAGATCCACGTGTTAGATGGTTGTTTCAAGGTTTCAAGATATCATTAAAAATTTGGGTTTCAAGTTTTATAAGTGGGTTTTTGCAAGATCTTGTGTCTACATCTTTTGCTTACTTTCTTGTGAGTATTTCTTGACCTATCTTGTATTATTTCGATGTTGTTATGAATCTTGTTATAGATCTATTGTTATTATTAAAGATCCATGTGTTTGTGTAATTTTTACAAAAAGAAATGAGTTAATAGGTTGGACCATTGTTATTAAAAGGAAAGTAACATTGATTCCACTTCATGTTTATGTTTGTAATATGTTCTTGGTGAGATTGAGTGTTGATGAGTGTTGCAACAATAAGAATAGGTTGGATTAAGGGTTAGTTTTGTGGTGGATTAGTTGTGTAAATAAGAGGTTGAATAGATTAGGCACTAATATGCGAGTTGGAGTTGATATTTGGTCGTATTTCGGCAAAACATACTTGCAGTCCCAAATTAGTTTGGTGGATTTTAGCGACTATAAAAAAAAAAAAAATATTTTCATTAGGCTGTAAAAGTGTTTTCGGGAAAAGCTCATTTCGAATAGATAATTATCATATATCACAATTTTAAAAATACGGCTTAAAACGGCCAAGTTATGGACAATGAAACTTGAAACATTTTTCGGCGAAAATAAAAAAAAAAAAATAAAAAAAAAAAAAGGGAAAAAAAACAAAATGGGAATATGAGAAGGACAGATCAGCAGCTTAAACGGGGCGGATTCGGAGCCCTTCGGGTCCGAAACGGCCTAAGTATAAAACTCGAAAGTTGTCCGGAATGAGATTTTACTATATTGTTGGCACCGCTTAGCCTAAAGTCAAAAACAGAGACGTTTGTACCACAAATCGGAAAATATATTTTTATGAAAAACTCTAAATAATGTGGGGCTGAGGGGGAAAAGGGAAAAAGGAGGGTTTCGGGCACTTTCGGACGATTTTGGAGGTTTTAAATGTAAGCGAAACATATGTAGTAGACGTTAGGGTAATTAGTTAGATCATCTAGAATGTCTTGAAAGGTTAATGAGATGTCCGACTTATAAAAAGTAGGATTATTAAACATGGTTCGAAACGGACATTTTAGGCGATTTAAACATAAGGATTAGGCGGTTTAGGAATTGTTTAAGCGATTTGTAAAATATGGAAAACTTAAGAAAATAGGGGACGCTATTAACGTTTTGAAACTTAAAAAAGTTTCCTAAAAAGGAAAGTTTCTAAAAATAGTATCTTTTTGACAAAGGTCCGGGATTATCACTATGGAGTGGTAAAGTTTCAAAGTCTTTATTATAAACGCAAATACACTTGGATGCTTGAAATGATAAACATAGATTGCTTTACTTGTTTTCTTTGTTAAATGCTTAGTCATACCCCTAATACTCAATAGGGTCGCGGGCTAGACTCCTTCAGATCTTCATCGTTTGTTGAGGTTTCGCTATACCTTTGTAGGTGAGTTCATAGCCCACCTTTTACTGATTTACAAATGCTTTACTACAATGGGGTGAGAAACATGTTTGCGCTTTTAAATTGGGACACCAAGTTCTTTACGGAGTTCTACTTGTTTATGGTTGGCCTAAGTAGCTTACAAAACCGACTACTGTGGTCCCAACTTATCACTGAACTGTTAGTTCTCGACGGGAGACCGGTTGTTGATGGGAGCGCGAAGTGAATAGTAGAATCTATTGGGGACTAATTATCCTATCCGCTTTGGTTCCACTTAACAAAGATCAACGGATATATGTCATGTCGATTGTCTACACTATTGGTGGGTCTTTGGTTTGGGACCCCGGCGCTTCTGGGCAGGGAATATATGCACACAGATGTAGCATCGCTCATGTTGATTAATTAGTTCGGTGTCTTGAGCTTAGTGCAAACAGTAAATACTTTTTATGTGATGCTGTATTCGTTATAGTAGTACATATGTTTGAAAATCTTGTGATCTCCAATCTTGTATCACGTAAAACCTAATGAATTCACAATACATTATGTGTCGTTTTAAACATGTTTTCTTAGGTGCTTAGCTTGGATTGTTCTTGATGCTATGTGGAGTCTATGTGCTATGTGACTTCGCCACAACTTTTCATGGACTTATATATTATTTACTCGTTTTGTCATTTACTAAAACTTTGTTATTCTTTCGCTATTTTAATTAATTATTATGGGCTTTAAAACTTGAATCTATTTATTTTTATGCAATCGAGTAAAACTTTTTCAACGTCCCATGATTAGTGGTCTTCTTTATTGCTTTTGTGATCAGATTGTTATGACGTCACGCCCCTCGGACACGTTTCCGTCTAGGCCCAGTTTGAGAGGTTTTTGATCACATGTGACAACGAGGCACCCATTTTAGGTCCGTTTGTTTAGTTTTTTAACTTCGTGCAATGGTGCATATTGTGTTTCAACTATGCTCGTTGGATTATTAATAAGCTCATTGAGCTTAAAATAAGCTGTGGGTCCAACGGCTTGGCTTATTGGGCCTGCTTAGAGGTCGCTCGTGGCTGTTGGGCTTGCACGGCCCAATAGAAAAAGTTTTTACTCATGCTTATTGTATATATATAGGTTTACCAAGTTTCACTAATTCAATTAATAAGGCTCGAATGAGCTTATTTATAAGCCTCACTGGTTTACCCGCATTTGGGCCTTATGGGCTAGTTGGGACCGAATGTGGTTACGGTTTGGTTTACGCATGAGTACACGTGGCCCATTAGTCTCCTAGCAATTTACCAAAGCTTTGACAAGTCCTAGTAGATGAAATAGTCGTGTGTTTTAATGCTTAAATACGTTCGTGTTTTTATGCAAGCGTTTACTAAAGTGCATATACGTTCCCCATGCCCACCATGTTGCTGTTTACCTTCTATGTTTAGTATGGTTTATAAGTATTCACGTATATGAGTATTTGGTTCGCGTTGGTGTTGGTGTTGTCCAAAGTCCTTTTCTATCACTAGCCGAAATAGTTTTAAGGTTTTGCTTGCCTTTAAGTTCACGTTAACTTGGTCCTTTTACATTTTTAACAACACATAAAGTCGTTATTACGCAATATCATTTGCGTTAATGACACGCATTGTTATTTATTATTCGTCGAACTCACGCATAGCACATTATTTTTATTATGCGACATTAATTGATAGTTCACAAAGAAAACAATGTATTTAATACGAGTGGGTATAGGTTTTCAAACATGACATCTACAAGAGTCCTAGTGTATTGGTTGACGAGTTTCTGGAGTGTAGAGTGCTAACCCAACGTATACCCGATCAAATTACCCAATGTCACCGCCAACCTTGGCTCGTGTACCCTTATGCTTTTGCACTCGTTATGCAACCCTTTTGTCGTGTTCGAATGAAGTGAATGGGTACGTTTGCTTGCGGTTTGTGATCCGACGCAAAGAGGATGTATGTGTTTAAGTGTTTGTGTTTGTAAGAGTGTAAAGTGGTGAGATTATGTGAGTATTTATAGGTATATGAGCTAGTTACTTACCTCCTAGTCCTAAACCAACCAAACTGTGCCCTTAACAAGGTGGTTTTGTAGTTTTTAGTTAGCCACACATTGTATTTAGCTAAACCACTAACAACTCTTAATTACTCAATGTATGTATAAGATTTGCTAGTGATTTGGAAATCTTATGGATTTGTTTGTTGGTTGTATGCTAGCCGCGACATAAGAGAGGAAAAGAAAGACAAATAGTTATTAACCATTGTGTAAGGAGATAACTTAGGAACATTAAGTACCTACATTAATTAAAGGAAAGTTGTACAAGTAGTTAGGGATTTATAAGAAGATTTTTCTAGTGTGTTTGTGTGTATATCCGGCCATATGGCTTGTTAACACAAGAAATTGATAGTTTTTGTGTTTAAGGATTAAAAGTGGGTATTGGTTTGAGTCTAGGTAAGTCTAGGTAAGTCTAGGTATTTCCGGGGTGTGTCCGAATGTATTTTATTACGAAACGTAAACCTTTTACGTGACCAATAAAAAAAAATACTCAAAGTTAATAAT
Organism: Tanacetum coccineum; assembly: GCA_026074375.1. Taxonomy (NCBI): domain Eukaryota; kingdom Viridiplantae; phylum Streptophyta; class Magnoliopsida; order Asterales; family Asteraceae; genus Tanacetum; species Tanacetum coccineum. Next base: position 793 of record BQNB010041012.1, on the reverse strand, counting down.
TATCTTCTTAATATTTATATATTACTTGTTTGATGTAAACATTAATTTATTTGATGACCGTTTAAATTAAATGATTACTTTTGGTCTACACGATTTAGCTTAAAAGTTAATTTAAAAGTAAACGCGTATTGGAACAAAATAAATAGTGACAAATAATAGAAGTCGTAAAATGACCTGAAATTGAGAAATGTTACAACATATTTGTCCTATACTTAGCAAATTAAATCTTAAGTTATCAACATATTCTACATTATCTATTTTGAGAGAGTCATTAGAAATTGTACCTTTGCCAATGATGTTACCGCGAAGATTACTACTAGAAATGACGTTACCTCCATTGTATGCCTTGTAAGTGGAGAAGAGTTTTTGGTTACCCGTCATATGTTTAGAGCATCCGCTATCCTTGATCCATTTGTCGGGCTCCAAGTCGAAACTAAGGCATATCTATTTATATAAGACAATAACTCAAACATTTGGTCCCCAATATCTCATGGGTCCAAAGTTGTTAGTACCAAACATCCCTTGCATTTGATTCAATTGGTTGGGATGTGAGAATGGAAGACACATTTCCCATGGTATGTAACTTTGGCATGGAAAGTTGTTCCAAGTTACAGGAAATCCATGAGGTTAGTTTTGTCGACCAACATGTCTTTTTGGTTGCGGTGTTTTAGGACGAGAATAATTATTATTGACTCTTATAGGAGGTAGAGTTTATGATCTAAAATTGGGTTTAGAAAATCCAACTCCGGGTTTTGACAATGACTTATAAAATTGTTTAACTTCATTGTCACTA
>BQNB010041011.1:10131-47037 GCA_026074375.1 Tanacetum coccineum | reverse complement strand
CTAAAGCCGTTTATTAATTATGCTAATAGATAAACGCGAATCAATAAGATCTAGGATATCGGATTCCCATGAATAAGCATGATAAGGATTGAAGATCGAGTGAACGAGGGACAAAACCACGAGCACGAGAGTCTTCAAAATCCGGGCAATCCTGGACATAAAACACAAAACACGAAACACGAGAAAGGAAGAGGCGAGCCTCCTCTCATCACACTTATTCATTATAATAATATACTACTACTAAGGATAAGCATGAGTTTCCACCCACGAAGCGCTTGTTTTTGTGCGAGTCTCTAGCTTGACTCACCCTATATCATTGTGATAATAGGGACAAAACAAGTGGAAGAGCAATCTTCCATTTGACTTTCAAATGCCACCGGCTCAAGAGAAGAAAAATGAAAAGCAGAGATGCCGGGGTCAAAAATGGTATCCTCACTCCCGGAGGAGAGAGGAAGAAAAGAAACCACTGGATAGGTGAAATAAGGAAGAAAAATTCGGATAACATATGTGTAGGAAAGATAATGGCGATCCTTAAAGGTTAAGCTCACATATGTAGGAGAAAAAAAATTCTCATGAATCCAAGGTCGAAAATTTTGACCATAATCTATAAATCATTAATATCACCTAAACTTCTCGGGTCATGATCTAGGAACAGCTTCAAAGGGAGAGTAAGTATAGTATCATTACTAAGCAAGCTCTCAAGATAGAGAATATCTCCCTCCGAGTCATGATACCCGTCTTCAATATCCGTAGAAATATCAATGTCTAGAAAAGCATTGATCTTATCAATATCGCCTCCTGGGTAGAAGATCACATCATCAATTGGAGCATCGTACAAAATCTTCTTCCATTCATTCCCTTTAGATTCCAAATCAAATAAATCATCATTCTCTTCGAGAGGTGGTTCATCGGTGAACCCCTCGAGAATGGAAACAATGCTTATAGACGGATCAGGGTGAGGAAGAAGCTCAATGTCGTCACTTGGGGCTAGACACTCATCCTCATTAGAATCGAAAAGAGGTGTGACTAGGAAAGTCGACTCATCAAGGTTGGAATCATAAGAATCCTTGCTCTCGAAGTACTCTAACACCTCATCAAAAAGAGGATTTACGTCACTAGAGATGTATACATCATCGAATTCGAAAATAGGGTTCGAGTAAATTTTAAAATTATCTTCCGGAACGTCCTCATCGGATAGTGACTCGTTATCACTAGAGGTAAAATCATCATTTGAATCGAAAAGAGGGTTAGAGAAAGTCACGGATTTTTCCTCAAAAATACTAATGGGAGAGAAATCATCACTCGAAGGTAAATCATAATCAATAAGATGATTGATATTTAATAATTTCTCATGAAGTATATCGTCCTTCACCTCCTCTAAGTTGACGAGCTCAGAATTGGAGGTGATGCCTCAACGTCATCGATGTCCTCAAAAGAATCGTCATCACTCGAAGTACAAAAATCAGAGAAAATCTTAAAGTGATTGTTTAAAACATCAAGAGGAGAAGAATTATCACAAAAAGGCACATCACAGGTATCGTTGCAAATACCCTTGGACTCACTTGGGATTGGGACAAGGTCCTCAACACTAGACTTTGTTACTTCGTCTGATTCTATTTCCGGAATAGTGCTAAGATGCTATTCCCCCATACTTAGAGTGTTATCGGGTTCCTCGATTGGTAAGACGGGTGTGATTGCATTAGACGAATTCTCTAAATATTCCCTATATTGAATAGTGTACTCATCATCATCATCATCATCGTCGTAGAAGGCAGGACGATTCCAACTCGGAGAATTAATATATTCTGCCAGCTCCTCCCTTATAATTTGCAAATCTTTAAGAAGTTTATGAAGCAATTCTTGTATATCCTCTGGTTGAGCATGCTGAATTTAAAAAAAATTCTCCCAAGCTAGCGATAAAACCTTTGGCGTTTCTCTAAAAGATATACGATTAAACTTCTTTAAAAAGGTTTGTATAGATTTCATTAGGTTTTCTCTAGCTTGCAAAATTTCCTTACTCGTTTCTTGAGGAAGTTGATGAATGACGGGATACTACGGGGGTTGAAATTGGTCAAAACCGGAAGAATTATAGAAATTTTGGTTCATCGTTTGACATTGAAAACTTTCATAAGGACCCCCGCAATTTTCACAACAAAGGTATTGTTGTGGAAAACTTGATGAAGTTTGTAGAAAGTTATTATCAAAGTTTTGATTGAAACATGGTTCTTGATTGTAGACAATCGGAACTTGAGGTGGACAATCGTACCCATAATGAGCATTGTTCCCACATAACTCACAAGAATACGTCTGGTATTGGGGTTGTGGAGGGTAGTCGGAAAGATTTTAAGGATCATTGAAAGAATTCGGATTTGGATCATAAGCAAATGAATTTCCGTTTTTTGAATTGCAAAACAAGCAAAATCCATCTCTAAGATCATATCCACACCTCTCACAAGTACACCATCGACAATGTAAATCATCAATCGGCTCTCCACACCTAAAACAATTAAGTTGGTTGAATGACGACATACGAATTAAACGAAATTAGAGGGTTGAGAAAATAAGAATTAAACCGATAAGATGGTAAAGAAGAATATTTATAGATTGTTAAAATAATACATAAAAAATAAGAAAGAAAAATATTTTTGATAACCGAAAGTCAAAAGTGCACGGCAGCTCTCTAGAAAACGCACAAAGAAGCGGAGGAGCGGGTAAGCGCGAATCGTTTTAAAAACCTTCTCCTTTTGGGTCGAAGATTGTATCGACCCTCCTTATACCTCCCTTATAGTTTGTTAACTAAAGAAGAGCCGATACAACAATTAACAAACGGTTATTTTTAAAATAAAATAAAAATAGAAGTGTAAAATATTTTTGTATTTTTATATTTTTATAATAAGAAGAAAATATTCACAATTGAAAGCGATAACTTCACGAAGAAGGGTCTTCAACCACTAATCTTCGAACGAAACATGATAATCGTAACACACCTCCCCGGCAACGGCGCCAAAAAATTGATTCATCCGAATACGTATACGTAAAATATTGTATAAGGATTAGTCAATAATAGTATAGTAATAAGTATTCCACGAGGATTCTAGAAGATTACTTTTATCCAAAGTAAAATTCAAAACCTTTCCGAGTCGTATCCCGACGAGGTGCGAATTGAGAATCGGTTAAGTTCGTGATCGCGTGATTTGAATGATTTTAAAAGATTTTGATTTTGGTTTCTATAACTACTAATGAAAATGCAAATAACATGTAAAAGCAAGTAAAAACAAGTAAACAATTAAAGCATTTAAGAAATTAAACATAAAACGATAACGGAAAATTAAAAACGCGACTTAAAACCTAATCTATCAAAATTAAGGCCTACAAATGCAAATTTAATTTTTATAAATCCTAAATGACTAAAAATAATTTTCAGAAAAAGAATTATATTTTTTTGATTTTTATTTTATTTATTATGAATTAAAAACTAAAAAGAAGATTTAAAGGCTAAAGTAGAAAAATGGCATAACTCTTCTAAGAATCTTAGTAAACTGCTTAAATACCCAAATGAGTGCTAATGATAAGTTTGGGCTTGGGTATGGGGATCACAGATATGATGGTATTTTGAGCTATGAAAATGAAGTTTTACAAAGTGTTTTTATGAATAAGGAGAGTGAGTTGGAAAAACAACATTTATATGATAGGTTTGTTACAGCAAGAGGAATGCATGTTGTACCTTCACCCATGACTGGGAATTATATGCCATCTGGACCTGATATTGAAGTAGATTACTCACAATTTACATATGGTCCAAAACAGACTCAACCTAGTGAATCTGAAATCAAAACAAGTAAATTTGATACCTGTGAATCTAACATTAGTACAGAACCCTCTGAATCAATGTCTGAACCAGTTATCAATGAATCCAATGTAGAATGTCAACACTAAGGTCCTGGTCTGATGCCCTAAACAAATGAGGAGTAATGAATCAGATAGTGAAGATGAGTATGTGTCAAACCAACAAAGAACAAGAAACATACCTATTTTTGCTATACAAGCAAGTAAAAAATCCTAGGGAAACTGTTAAGAATCAGTTCACACATAGTCAAAAACCTAAAGTTGACAAGAAAGATTTTGGGTATGGGTTTACTGTAAAAGCATGTTTTGTATGTGGAAGTCTTAATCATTTAATCAGAGATTGTGATTTCCATGAGAAGAGGATGGCTAGAAAAGCTGAATTAAACAATGGGTGGAACAGAAAGTCTAGTCAAAGGGAGATAAGGCAAACTTGGAACAATGTGCAAAGAGTGAATAAACAAAACCAATTTGTTCCTTCAGCAGTACTAACTAGAACTGGCAAAATTCCAGTTAATACTGCTAGAGCTAGCGGTACTAAAAATGTTAGTACTGCTAGGCAAAGTTTTAACAGACAGGCAGTACTAACTAGTACTGCTATGAAAGTTAATACAGTTAAGCCCATTGTGAATAGAGTTAGACCAGCAAATGTTTTTCACAAAACTCATTCACCATCTTCAAGGCCTTTTAAAAAGACAACAGTACTTAGCACAAATTTTTCAAAACAAAAATTTAATACTGCTAAGGAAATGTAGTTTTAGTACTAGTTGGGGGAAAGGGAACCTGCTGTTAAGGGCCCTCAGCAGTTTTAATTGGAGACCGCAAAGAATACAACTGGCAACAGACAATAACTCCAAAAATACGAATGGTGGATCCAGTCTTCGAAATTCTGTTACAAACCTTCAAAGATCCTACTAGGCAGACTCAAAGCCCAAACAGGCTTGGAATCCCTAAAAGAATCTAATGCTCTTCATTTGATGTGCAGTATTATCCAACATAGAGCTTTAAAGAATAAAGAATCATTGATAAGTGTATGTTCCACCACAGGCACAATGACTGGAAAAACAAGCCTACCTTGCTATGAATTTTTAAGAAAGACTTTAATGGTGGGCCCTATTGGCCGTTTTTGGAGGTAGTAAAGGTTACATCACCTGGTACAGGTAAAATAAAATTGGAAAGGTTAGATTTGAGGATGTGGCTTGTGAAAGAACTTTAGCATTTCAATCTCGTCTTTTCTTCCTGTGTCCCAAATGTGTGACAAAAAGAACAAGGATCGTGTTGCACTAACTGACTCCTGATGTCTTGTTTTTGTCCCTGAATTTAAGTTACCATGATGAAAATTCAAGTATATACTTAAACTCCCCAAACAAAATAATATGTACAGTTTCAATTTAGAGACATTGGTTCCTTCATGAGGATTAGCTTGTTTTAATTGCAAAGGCACAATTGCTGAAATCAAACACATGTCCATAGTAGGTTTGGTCATGTTAACTTCAAAAAACTTAAACAAACTTGTAAAGGGAAAACCTTGTATGAGGTTAACCATTCCAAATATTTTTTCAAATGACCACAATTGTGTTGCTTGTTCAGAAAGGAAAGCAACACAAGGCCTCCTGAAGCCAAATCATTAAGCTCTATTAGCCACTTAATCCTTACAACTTCCTTCATATGGATTTTTTGGCACCTAAACCACCCAAAAAATCTGTAAGGATCTAAACACCATAAGACTATTGCCTAGTTTATCACTGATGATTTTAATCAGGTTTAGTTGGGGTGTTTTTCTTAAGAACTAAGGATGAAACTAGTCGAATCCTTAAGAACTGTTATAAGAATAAATTGAGAACCAATTAAATATCAAAAAGTTAAAATATTAGATGTGGATAATGGTACAGAATTCAAGAACAATGGATGGTGGATATGCTGGTCGATAGTGCTTTGGGGTGGGGTTGGCTGGTAGGAGCGGTGGGGAGGGCTAAGGGGTGGGTGAGAGTGCGTGTCGGATACTTGCCGGTAAGTACTCCTTGTCTGGCGATAGCGCTCATCGACTATAGTAGTGAGTGTCCTTGTCGGAATGGAGTAGGGTGGAGAAAGTTAGCGCGTGGTGGATTCCCATATTGCGGCTGTAGCTGCGAGGTTGGGGAGTGTGACCATGTATTATCTTATGTCTCAGGTGAGGGGTGTTATGGTGGTCGCATGTTTTGGTAGGTGGCCCGGTATACAGTTTTTGAGGAGGTTGAAGGTGCGAAGGTAGTAGGGGTGAGCGGATGGGGGGCGGGGGGTGTGCTGGGGGGGTGAGATAAGTATTGCGAGAGGGAGTATTGATTGACTGGGGACTCTCTATTGTGTATGGAGATCGCAAGTTGGTGGGGGCGCGGGGTGATACTTGGATGAATCAGGTAGTGTACATCCGTTGGAGAGTGGTGTAACTTCTAGGATGTGGAGTGATTATGGGCGGCTCATCTCTAACAATTATAAGGGGGGACGGCTCATCATATAGCTAAGAGACTTTTGAGGGAGAGAAAAATCTTGGTGAGGCCGGGATGACTGACCGGTCGATGGCGAGTGGGTAGGAGGTATTGGACGCATTGTACACAGGGGCTCACGCGTAGATAGAGGCAATGTTGGTGAGGGGGCGGGGTTGGGGCACAGAGACAGAAAGTTTCATTGAGATGATAGGGGTAGATGTGTATAGTTTCTGGTTATTTATCTCTATACATGCTACAAAGGGGGGCGGGGGGGGGGGAGGGGGAAGGGTAGTAGCGTTATCTTTGGCTTATATATCGTGTAGTAGGGTGAGATGGATAGAGTGAAGAGACAAAGTGAGGTGAGGTAGGGTAGATGTCTTGACTACATATCATTGCCATCTACGCGCCAGCGAGACCAGGTCATACATTGGGGACGAACATGGAGAGATCTCTTAGCGAGGCGAGACACATGGATTGTACCAAGCAGGATGGCTTTATATGTAGGCGAAGAGGGGGTGCCGCGTAATCTTTGAATGATGCACCCATTTACTCTGAGCGCTACATGCTATGCATTCATACATGAACCTATTAGACGATAGTAAAGAATCAAGCTAACAAACATGCAGGTCCACAAGAAGCTAATCACAATGCAGGTACAGAAGACATTATTGATGCAGGGGATTCTGAAAAAGAGGATGAATCTGCTCAAGACTGCTTTGTACTGCCAATATGGTCTTCTTATTCTTCAACAATCACTCCTGATTTAAAGACAGATGCAAAGAGAGAAGGTCCAAGAGAGGAAGAACAAGTCTTTTTGGATGAACTTGAAAGACTTAAGAGGCAAGAAAAGGATGCTAATAAGGCAGCTGAAGCTCTCAAGAAGGAGTTTGCACAAGAAACTAAGAATTTGATTATACAAGCAGGAGCTGCTAAGGCTAGCAGTACTAACATTTTTAGTAATGTTAGCACACCAGCTAAAGCTAGCAGTACTAACCTAGTTAATACTGTTAGTACATCAGTTAGTACTGCCAGTCCTCATAATGGACTATCTCTCTCTGATCCAACCAATCCTGAACAAGATGATTCAGAAATACCTCCACTTGAGGACATTTATCAAAATTCTACTGATGGTATTTTTACTAATTCATCTTATGATGATGAGGGTGCAGTGGCTGACTTCACAAACTTGGAAACTGTTGTGAATGTTAGTCCTATTCCCTTGGGGGGGAAATAAAATCAAGGATAATTTAATCTATCCTTCAGCTAGCTTATTCGAGATATCCACCTTAGCAGTTCAACAAGAAGCAAAGTAATAAAAGTTCTGGAGCACATGCTTTTGTTAGCTATGTTCAAAAGCAAAGGAGAAATAATCATAAGGACTTCCAGCATTGTTTTTATTTGCTTGTTTCCCTGTCTCAAAATGAACCCAGAAGATTTTCAAGCAACTTTGAAATGAAAGTTGGGTTGATGCTATGCAAGAAGAATTGCTGCAGTTCAAGATATGAAAGTTTGGATACTTGTAGATTTGCCTTTGGGAGAAGCTATTGAGGCACAAAGTGGTTTTATCAAATTAAGAAGGATGATAGAGAGATGTTTTCAGAAATAAAGCAAGGTTAGTTGCTCAGGGACATAGGCAAGAGGAAGGGATAGATTATGATGAGGTTTTTGCTCCTGTGGCAAGGATTGAAGCCATTAGGATCTTTTTAGCCTTTGCCTCTTACATAGGCTTCATAGTCTATCAAATGGATATGAAAAGTGCCTTCCTTTATGGAAAAATTGATGAGGAGGTATATGTCTCTTAACCACCAGGTTTTCTAGATCCTAAATATCCTCAGAAGGTCTACAAAGTGGTAAAAGCTCTCTATGGGTTACACCAAGCTCCCAGAGCCTGGTATGCTACTTTATCTACTTTCTTGTTGAAAAATAGATACAGAAGAGGAACCATTGACAAAACTCTCTTCATAAAGAAGGACAAACATGATATCATACTAGTTCAAGTTTATGTGGATGATATCATCTTTGGGTCTACAAAGAAATCTTGGTGGATGAATTTGAGGCATTAGAAGAGTAATTTTAGATAGTTCAATGGGAAGCTCACTTTCTTTCTGGATTACAAGTCAAACGAAAAAGCAGATGGGTATACATATATAAGTCAAGGATAAATATGTTGCAAAAATCCTAAAGAGGGGGGAGTTTTGATCTTGGCTATGTAAGACTGCTGAGTACACCTATTAAACTCGAAGCCATTTAGTCAAGGATGCGGAAGCAGTGAATGTTGGATGTCATCTTTATAGTGTCTTATGGATGTTTTTCTTTAATGTTCTTGACTGTTCTAGGCCTGATATAATGTTTGCAGTCTATGCCTGTTCTAGGTTTCAATCCACTCCAAAGTCCTACTCATCTAAGTGTGTCAAGAGAAGTTTTAGTACTAAGGGCAAACCCAATACTGGGCCTTTGGTAGCCTAAGAGTGTCCCTCATATTGACCTGAGAATCCTACTCAGATTGTAGTATGCTGGAGACAAATCTTGACAGAAATCCACAACAAGAGGTTTCAATTCTTGGCCGAAACTTATTCTTGGCAATGCAAAAAGCAAACCATTGTGGCTACTTCTACTACAAAGGCAGAATATGTTGCTGCTGCAAGCTATTATGGGCAAGTTTTGTTAATTCAAAATCAAATGTTAGACTATGGGGTTAATATCATGAACACAAAGATCTACATTGATAATGAAAGCACCATCTGCATTGTAAAGAATCCATATATCATTCCAAAACAAAGCATATTCTATAAGGGCAACCACTTCAATAAGAGACGCTTAATAGAAAAACTTAATCCAGGTGCTTAAAATCCACACTGATGACAATGTAGTTGATCTACTAACCAATGCATTTGATGTTAGCAGGTTCCAGTTCTTGGTTATTTCTATTAGGATGATAAATCCATAAGCTGCATTGGTTAAAAGGAGGCAATATGATGTGTTGTATAGTTTGTATTGCAGTATTAAGTATGAAGAAACATGTTAACCATAGGTGATGCATTTCAAGAGGTTTGATAGGATTTAAGAAGTCATTGAGAAGAGTTTTTGATGGTACTGAAGCACTCCTGTTACCTACATTGTTCATTCTTTGGTTGTAACAGACGTTCTGAGACAGTGTAAGAGTTAGTACCAGCTGGCAAAGTTTGTACCGCTATAAAGACGTTGAAGAAAAATACCACCAAGGGTACAAAGTGTAAATTGAAACGGTTTCCTTGAAATTAGGTTTCCTAAACCTATATAAACCCATCTCAATTGCACAGTTACCTTCCGTAATCACTCTCAAATACTTTCGTTTATACAAGCCCTAATATCTCTCTCAACGACGATCACTCTTTCAAATACAATGGTTGTTCTGAATCATGTCCTAAGCATATATGGTCCATATCTAGAGAAGAACTGAAGGAATGCCGATTTTCTGTGAATCATTGATTTTCTTACGCGCAGTTCCATTCATCATGCTCTCACTGTAAGTCCAGTTGTTTCTACTACATTTGTTGAACAGTTTTGGACGTCTGCTAAGTCCAAAATAATCAACAATGTTAGGCACATTATTGCCAAAGTAGCTGGCAAGCCTGTTTCTATCTCTAAGGCATCAATAAGAAGTGATCTTCTTTTTGATGATGCTAATGGGATAGACTCACTACCTAATCAGGCTATCTTTGATGCTATACAGCTTATGGGGTATGAGGGGGATTTAACAGTGTTAACATTTAACAAAGCTTTGTTTTAGTTCAAAAAGCACCTCTTGGGATCAAATTCCTACTAATATTGCCACTGCTGTCATTTGCTTAACATCTAATCAGAAGTATAATTTTTCTAAATTAATTTTTGATGGTATGCTTAGACATTTAGATGCAAAGAAGAAGTTTGTCATGTACCCACGTTTTGTTTCCATCTTTTTAGATAAACATCTAGCCAATGTACATGTACCTTTAGATCATTTTCCTGTAAATGCTTTGGACAAAGGTAAAAGTTCCCCCCCCTCCCCCCTTTTTTTTTCTTTCATGGTTAAAAAAGGTAAACATTTTTCAGGCAATGTCACACCTTTGTTTGCTTCCATGTTGGTACAACAACTGAGGATAAGGGTACCCCTTCAGAAAGACCATCTGAAGCACAACCTACACCCTCTCCTACTCAAACTAGTGAAGTACCTCTTGTGCCACAGACTGACCCATCTCCTCCTCACTCTAGTGAAGCACCTTTTGAGCCACAGACTGACCCATCCCCTAGACCTTCACCTTCTACTATCATTCCTGATTCTATTCCAGAAAGTTCTGGTGGGAATCTTGGAGGTCTTTCATCCAGTGATAAATCCCTTTCAGGGAATGAGGGTGAAATGACACTCCAAAGTGTCTATGATCTTTGTATCTCTTTATGTACACAGGTTTCAGATCAAGCCAAGGAAATACAACACTTAAAGGCACAGATCAAAAAGCTCAAGAAGCAAGCTAAACCTGTAGTCAAACACCACAGAGCATGGATGAAGAGTGTCTCCTTGAAGCAAAGATTAGCAAGAAAGAGATCCTCAAAGAAACAATGGGTGCACAGAGAGTCTGTATCCAAACAGGGGAGGAAGTTTGCCAAAGGTAAACCTACAGTCCATAAAGATCCACTATTTGATGAGATTCCTGAAGATTCATTGGATTATATGGAAACTGAGGATGCTCAAGATGAGGGGAGGACAAGAGATGTAGTGGATGAAGAGAAGGAGAATGCTGAAGATGTACTTAGTACTGAAGATGTACTTAGTACTGCTCAACAAAAAGTTAGTACTGACAAGGAGAAAGTTAGTACTGACAGACCAATAGTTAGTACTGACGGATCCAAAGTTAGTACCGACAGGCAGAAAGATAGTACTGATGATCAAAATGAAGGTACTGATGAGCAAAGTAAAGGTACTGATGAGCATACTTAAGAAGAAAGGGCAACCCAAACTAACCAACCACCTACTTCGTACAATATTTAAGATGATGAAACAATAGCACAAGTTCCTTCTCAAACATGAGTCAAGCCTAGCAGTTTCAAAGAAGAAGAAGGATAAAGGTGGAAGAATTTTAAGGATATTGAAGAAACTAAAAGACCTAGGCCTACTTCAACAAGATCACTTTTGACATTAAAGCCTCTTCCAAAGATTGATCCAAAAGACAAAGGGAAAAAGAAAATAGAAGAGGAAGATGAATCTGATGGTATTCCTAAAGCTGAGAAGAAGTTTAAACAGCTTGCCAGTGATGAAGAAATGGCTAGGAAGGTACAAGAAGAGTGGGAAGATGAAGAAGAAAGAAACAGATTAGCTGAAGAAGAAGCTACAAATGATGCTCTCATAAGAAATTATGATGACATAAAGGCAAGAATTGAGGCTGATAGACTTCTTGCTGAGAAGCTTCAAGAATAAGAAAGAGAGCAATTTACAATAGAAGAAAGAGCAAAATTCCTTCATGACATAATTGCTGCTCAAAGAAAATTCCTTGCTCAACAAAGATCAGAAGCTATCAGGAACAGACCACCTACAAAGAATCAACTGAGAAATCAAATGAGACCCTACCTTGAAGCATGTAGGAAATTCAAGCATTCTGATTGAAAAACAAGAGTTTTTGAGGAAATACAAGCTTGTTATGAAAAGAATTACAAGGACATAATTCAAAGTTGAAGATTTTCATTTCTACGGGTCTACTGAAAGATGAAAGACTGACAAAAATATGAATGAAAAAAGGAATTGAGTTCCTCTAAAATGAAATGGTCAAGAGGGAAGATAAAGAATAAGAAGAATGTTCTAAGAAAGAAATGGGAGGTCATATCAAAATGATTGCAAGAACAAGCAAGAAAACAATTTAGGATATTAACAGTGATGAGAACATAAAAGGCCTTGAAGATTGTTACATTTGAAAGTTATCATAGATAGTGAGATAATGGAGAAGAAAATCAGTTTATTGCTAGATTAAATAAGGTATCATAACCAGATGGAGAGTTATCATGTTATCTATAAAGCAGCAATGGGAATTTTAGGGCTTTTCAATCATCTCATGAGTACTTTTAATCTTTTGATAGGCAAGATCTAATTTCATCTGTATGACTTGTTAAGGAATCAGTTTTCTCAGAAGTTTAACATTAGATGGATTTGAATTGATGCTTTAGGCGTGACCTGAAGATTAGATGGAATCCTCACAAAGGGAAGAACAAAGTGACTTCTAAGGTGGTCAACAAAGATTGGAAAGATTGTCAACATGGATGTTGTATGAATCATGTTGGTGGGGAAAGGGAAGGGGGGTCTAGCATATGGAGTTTGAGGATGGAATAGTATTATTCATAGTGTTGAAAGAAGTATCCTTCTATCAAAAAAATTATTGTTGTAAAGGTCTTGGATCATTGTATGTGGAAGTTAAAAGAGAAAAGTATGTTGCTACTTGATTGATAAGCTTTATTAAGCAACAATAGATGAAGAATGAGTTATGTGAATTGAGAATGGTTGGTGTTGGCTAACCACCTATACAACAAATGGTCATCAGTTCCACCATGCTTAACAGCAAGAGAGAACTGACTAGTCTATAAGCAAACGGCTTGTGGTAAAGACTTCTCAAATCCGTTTATGGTTGACAATTTACCTAAAATTGTAGGGTTTTCAAATCACCTTGCTTTATTGGTGAAGAGTTGGCTAGTCCAAGATCAAACAGTTCTTGGTAAAGACTAATCAAATCTTGTTAAGCAGATAGTTTGCTAAAAACTGATATGGTTTTATCAATGCACCATGTTAATGGCAATGAAGCATGAGACTATTCCACTAAGCAAACGTGAATTTGTAAAGACAAATCAATTCCGTTTGATGTTAGACAGTTTTACCAAAACTATATGGTAATTAACTCACCATGTTTTTAAAATGAAGAGTTAACTATCCCAGAGCAAACGGCTACTAGTAAAGGAACATCAAATCCGTTTACATTGAAAAACTACAAAGCCCAACTTAGTTTGGATTGTAGCTGAAAAGATGTTGTTGTGTTGCTGAGAAGACAAAGTTGCTGCTGAAGATGGATAGTGTTTAAAAGGTCAAGAAATGTTAAAGTGTTTGGATACATCCTCTATGAGCTTAAGAAGATAAATCTGAAGAAACATGAAGTTAAAAGAGTTCAACATTCATGTTTAAGGGAGGATTGTTGGGAATTACGTTTTCCTAACTTAGTACCGACAGTATTAATAGTTAGTACTGATAGTTATAGTTAGTACTGACAGTACAAAATGTTAAGTACTGATCAGTTAGTTAGTACCGATAGTAGAAATTAGTTAGTACCGTTTTAAGAGATATGTATGAATATTTTAGAAAAGATATGTATTATCTTTTACGCGTTTTGTAAGCCTGTTAGGGTTTATCCTTGGTCTATAAAAGGATCCCTCTTGGCATAGTTAGATACGAGCTCAATATATCTCATACAAATCATATCTCATAGTTAGTAATCTGTAATCACTCAAAGCAGATTAATAGAAATTATTATTTAGTTTTTCATTGTTCTTCTTAGTACTTGTGTTAAGATTCCGCATTAACACATAGTATTCATAGTTAGTGTTTCTACATAGTCAAACTGTATTTATACATCTTGGCTATCATCCTTTATAGGCTGCAGAGATCTATTCAGTTTGGGACTCACAAGAATTGTAGATATCTTTATGACCCCTTAGATCGTTATTAAGACTCATCTAGGATATAGTAACAATGATTAATAAACTTGCACAGCGGAATAATAAAACAAAAATCAAAGTTACTTCAAGGTTTTCTTTATTCATTATATCCCCAAGATCAAATGATCCTTGAGCTATAACTAACTATTACATAAGATGTCTATAACAACATCTACTAACTAATCTAACTATGCTAACTAACTAAACGTGTACACACACACGTTTTGTTTTAGTCGACTCTCATTGAGAACACACACTTTTCTGGATACTAAAACAATATGCCTAGACCTCCTTTTATAGCATAAGGAGTCAAGGCTTTACATGAAAACTATTTAAAAGATATTAATGAGTTTGACCAAATCTTTATTTCTTCATCTTTATCTCTTTTGACCAATCTTGTCAAGATTTTACATGGAAACTATTTTTAAAGATATTAATTAGTTTGACCAAACTTTAACTCTTTTGAACCAAATCTTTATTTTCTCTACATCTTGTAGAATCCACAATGAACGCTTTGGTCCTTTGTATCCATCTTGTTCATTCGTGTTTTGTTTTATCTACTCAAATATAATTCGCAACAATCTTCCCCTAGTTGATAATGACAAAACTAAATAAGCACGAACTTCCCCTGAAGTTAATATACGAATGAAAACTTCCCCTTAAGCTACCAAGGATCTACAAGTTGCAAATCATCAAATCTTCTTCCCCTTTTTGTCATCATCAAATCAGGGACTAAAGTATGCAACTTCGATCTTCACAACCACGAACCAATATTACACTTCTAATCCAAGCCTTTTATCTCCTCAAATTACCCACTATTAAGCATAATAAGAAAAATGAACTTGAGTAGTAGACACTCACACTAGCAGTAGTAATAATGACTAGTAGTAGCAAAAACCTTCACCTTGATGTAGCATGTAAATGGTTAAACATTTTAACATTAAGCTTCCCCTGAAACCCATATGTTAACCATTTCTTGAATCTTCAATTCTGTAGGCTCTATGTAATAATTACTGATGAAGAAAATTAAGTATAACAAACTTGATGCTCAAGTAGAACAACCTAAACTTGTGTCTTATATCTTGTTTATCCACGTGACGTCGAACTCATACCAAGACCAAAATATAAGTAGATCACAATCTCTTGACAAAATCCTCATATATGAGACACATATCTAAAGTGATAGCAAATGTGAGCATTGAGCACCATAAGAAAAATCACACACCTTTGCTAGATTCGTCAAGTCTTCGTCACAACGTTATAAGCACGAACAAGTTACCTCCTCCTAAAAGGTATGATAAAACACAAACCCAAATAATTCCACTTCAACTTCAAATAGGTCATAAACAACCTTCTTCGTAACCAATTCGAACAAATAATCCAAAATACGAGCCTTTGAAACTTTTAGGAACATTTAAACCAAAAACCTTCCAGAACAAAAACTTCGACACATCTTTTCTTCATAAAGTCGACACCAACAAAAACCTTGAACAATCCTAGATATCGAGAGCCACGAGGCTCTGATACCAATTGTGGAGATCTTTATGACCCCTTAGATCGTTATTAAGACTCATCTAGGATATAGTAACAATGATTAATAAACTTGCACAGCGGAATAATAAAACAGAAATCAAAGTTACTTCAAGGTTTTCTTTATTCATTATATCCCCAAGATCAAATGATCCTTGAGGCTAAACTAACTAATACATAGATGTCTATAACACATCTACTAACTATCTAACTATGCTAACTAACTAAACGTGTACACACACACGTTTTGTTTTAGTCGACTCTCATTGAGAACACACACTTTTCTGGATACTAAAACAATATGTCAAGAACCTCCTTTTAATATACATAAGGAGTCAAGCTTATTAACATGGAAACTATTTAAAAGATATTAATGAGTTTGACCAAATCTTTATCTCTTCATCTTTATCTCTTTTTGACCAAATCTTGGTCAAAGATTTATATGGAAACTATTTAAAAGATATTAATTAGTTTGACCAAATCTTTATCTCTTCATTTTTATCTCTTTTTGACCAAATCTTTATTTTCTTCTACATCTTGTAGAATCCTACAATGACGACTTTGGTCTTTTTGTTTCTATCTTGTTTCATTCGTGTTTTGTTTTATCAACTCAAATATAATTCGCAACATCCTTCACCTCCTATAAGCTGACAAGCTCATAATCGGGAGGTGATGCCTCAACGTAATCGATGTTTTCAAAAGAATCATCATTACTTGAAGTATAATCGTCGTTAAAATCAAAGAAAATCTCAAAGTGATTGTTTAAAACATCAAAAGGAGGAGAATTATCACAAAAAGGCACATCACACGTATCGTCAGAAATACCCTTGTACTCACTTGGGATTGGGACAATGTCCTCAACACTAGACTTTATTACTTCGTCTGATTCCATTTCCGGAATAGTGCTAAGATGCTCGTCCCCCATATTTAGAGAGTTATCAGGTTCCTCGATTGGTAAATCGGGTATGATTGCATTAGACGAATTCTCTAAATATTCCATATGTTGAATAGTATACTCATCATCATCATCGTCAATAATAGGAATTTTTCAATATGGAGTAAAAGTTGCCTGCTCCTTCTGTTCTTTCTGAACTTCCTGCTTATGTTGTTGAATCATTATTTTCACAGCGGACAGTACCGTAGTTATCATTTCTTGAGCGTGGTTTACAAAAAATTCTTTGATACTTTCCTCAGGAGGTTGAGAACTGACGGGATACTGCGGGGGTTGAAATTGGTCAAAACCGGAAGAATTAGAATTATAGAAATTTTGGTTCATTGGTTGACACTAAAAACTCATATGAGGTCCCCCGCAGTTTTCACAAAAAGGCTCATCAAAGATAAATTAATCAAATTGAAAAGTCTCATAAGGACCCCCACAACGGGTACAACAAAGATATTGTGGAAGACTTGGTGAAATTTGTGGAAAGTTAATGTCAACGTTTGGATTGTAACACGGATCCGGATTAGGGATAAACGGAACTTGTGTTAGATCACCATTTGACTCAAAAGATTGAGTTTGGGGTTGTGGAGGGTGGTCAGAAGAATTCGGAAGATCATCAATGAATGCATTTCCAGATTCAAAACAGCCTATTGAATAAAATCTATCCGTAAAATCTCTTCTACACCGCTCACACATACATGGTCGACAAAATATCCGATCATTACTCATTCGAACATTACAGATACAACAATAGTTGAGCGACGCCATAAGAATTAAACAATAGAGAGGGGTAAGAGAAAGAATTAAACGGATAAGAGGGTAGAGGAGAATATTTATAGATTTTTCAAATAATACATAAAGAAAATAAAAGAAAAGTATTTTTGGTAACCAAAAGTCAATAGTGCACAGCAGCTCTCTAGAAAACGCACAAAGAAGCGGAGGAGCGGGTAAGCGCGAAGCATTTTAAAAACCTTCTCTTTTCGCGTTGAAAATCATAGGATCAACCCTCCTTATACCTCTCTTTTAGTTTGTTAACTAAATATGAGCCTAATTCACAAGTGACACAACGGTTGATTTTGTTGGTTATTTGGTTTTTTTGGTATTTTTGATTACTTAAAAAAAATTGAGAAAATAAAATATTTTTGAATTTTTATGGTTTTATAATAAAAAGAAAATAATCACAAATGAAAAACGATAACTTCACGGGGAAAGGTCTTCAAAAACTAATCTTCAAACGTTAACACGAAAATCGAACACACCTCCCCGACAACGGCACCAAAAATTGGTTCATCCCGATACGTATATATAGTATAAGGATTAGTCAATAATAGTATAAAAATAAGTATTTCGTGAGGATTCTAGGAGATTACTTTTATCCAAAGTAAAATTCAAAACCTTCCCGAGTCGAGTCGTGACGAGGTGCGAATTGAGAATCGGTTAAGTTTGTGATCGCGTGATTTGAATATTTAATGATTTTGATTTGGTGTCTAATTCTACTAATGAAAACGCATAAAAACATGCAAACGCAAGTAACGATTAAGACAATTAAAAATTAAAGCTAAAAATGATAACGGGAATCCTAAAATGCGACTAAGTAAGCAAGTATATCAAAATTTAGCCCTACAAATGCAAATTTAATTTTTATAAATCCTAAATGACTAAAAATAATTTTCAGAAAAAGAATTATATTTTTTTGGTTTTTATTTTGTTTATTATGAATTAAAAACGTATTTAATCTAAATTAATTATTAAAAATAGAAAACTAATTATTAAAATTCTGGAAAAATTAGGAAAAGTACTTTAAACTATGAAGATTCTAGGAAAAATAAAAACTTGAAATAAGCAGTAGAAATAAGCTGGTAAAATAAGCTAAATAGGCTGAATGGCTTAAACCTAAAATGCATATAACAAATAAATTGTGTAAGTAAATACTTGAAAAAGACCCTAGGGCAGATGGTGATGAGTGTGTGTGTGTGTGTTGAGGCGTTGAGTGTGAAAGGGAGAGGTCACATGTTCTACCCCTGTGGCCTCTCTTTTTGATAAAACATTTTTTTTTATTTTTTTTTTAAAAAGCTAATCTTAAAGCTAAAATAAGCAACTTTTGAAAAGAATTTTTTAACAGAACTTATTTATAAGCTAGAAATAAGGCGATTAAAAAGGGGACAGCTTGGCTTTATAAATTTTAAACTAAATCTGTTTGGGCTTTTTAAAACTTTAATAAGCAACTATAAAACCTAAATAAGCTAGAAGAGACTTATTCCTAACCCTAATAAGCATAAAGAACAAGGTAACCAGCAAAAAGCATAAGCTAAAAAGCATTTTAAAGCATTAAAACAGATAGACACTAAGAGGACTCTAAAAGATTTTTGACACTTTTTAAACTAGAATTTAGACCAAATAAGCTAAAAGAAAATTCTAACAAGCTTAAAACAACTGAACACCTATACCCTAAAGACATAAATAAGCAGGAATTAAGCAGATATGCCTAACAAATAAGCTAGAAAAAGCAAGGAGAAAATGACAGCTACACTACTTTTGGCTTTTGGCTTTTTGAATTAAAGTGACTTTTTAAAGCTTAAATTTAAGATTAAAAGACTCAAAACTAAAACAGATATAGACCTACACCTAATAAGCAATAAGAAATGAAAATAAGAAAACCAAATAAGTTGGATGACAGCAAAGAGCATTTAACACAGAAAAAGGACTAATTCTACTTTATGAGCTAGAATGATTAAAATGCTAAATCACAACCCTATCACCAAAAACAAAAGAATATTGATGCATAATAAACTGCATTTGATCATAAAAACCATGGCTTAGATATATAAAAAGTTGATAAGCTAATATAAAAAATTGAATTAATCTTAGATATATAAAAACAGATATAGAGTAAGGCCAATAAAGGACAAATAAGCATCTACTTTACAGAGATAAGCACTAATTGATAAGCTAATCTAAAAAGCTATTTTAAAAAATTGGACAGAAATGAATGAGCTAATGCTTATGCCAAACACCCCTTTAAACATGTAAGACTACTTTTTAAAGCTAAAACATATTAGGAAAACCTTTGAAAAGCAAAAACAGATTAAGTTTTAAGCATTTTAAGGACAAATAAGCATTAACTTTTTAGAAATGAGCACTATAAAATAAACTGAACTTAATAAGCTAACATGACTAATAAATGGACAGTTTTAAGAAAACTAATCTTAACTAATAATTGAACATATTAAGCTAAATTAAGGTAAAATAAGCATAACTAAGCATAGAAAAAGCACAATTAAGCAAAAGCAATAAGCAGTTTTAGAAAATAAGCACTTAGAAAAGATTTAAGGAGAAAACAAAGTGTATCTTGATCCCTTGCACCAAACAGGGATTATTATAACCTGATAAGCTCTAAAATCCTACCCAACTTATAAATAAGCAATCTAAAAACCCTATAAGCTCTTCCAAGACTAGCTTATCTTCTAGCTTATTCAAATCTGTTTATCCAACCAACTAAGCTCAAATAAGCTTGAGTAAGCTTATCTAAGATTATAGAAACCTTTTGAGTGATTGTGAGCTTATTGTAGCTTAACTGGACAGCTTATTAAGAATTTAAAAGTAAAACAGGAATTAAAGAACACTTATTAAAAAGCTAAAATTCTATTAATATTAAAAAGAATACAATGTATTTAGAAAAGGAATATAATAAGCCAAAAAGGAAAGCAATACAATAAGCTAAACAATAAGCTATCTAAAGCTACTCCTACTCATAGATGCCTTCTCACAGTGTGATCCTTGAGCTATTTATAGTGATGTGAGGAAGATTCTAGCCCTTTGAGACGCTCCCCCATCTTCAATCTCAACCCTTGATCACTAACCGCCTCTAATACTTTAATCTTTGAGCCGTTAGATTGTGCACACGTCCCATCATCTAATCAAATGTTATGGGATTTACAGCGTGGCATAAGTGGGTGTCAGAGAGTGTCAGACGGTCTTCTAGAAAGGATTTGAGAGCGTAGGATTGGGGTGAAATGCTTTTACCCTGTGCGTGTGTTTTGTGTAAAAGTGGGTGGAGGGAAATGTGAAAAAGATGTACAGTCTTTTTGACTTTTGTTTGACCCGGGTATTATAATCATTGACTTGGGCTTTTATGTATATTTGGGCTTGGATTGGATATAATATGGATTGGGTATATGGATTTGGATTTTGGCTTTTGTTAATGGATTAAGGTTTATGCTATAAGGTATACATCTTAACGGGCTGACCTGGCCTAATAAAATGGGTCCGGGTTGGTCCGTAGAAGATAGGGACGCCTTCGGCTTTGATTTTTTGGGCTCATTCCATTCTCGTGCTCGTTTTTTGTCTGGTTTGGTCTTTATTTAGTCCTTTTCTCAATATTCGTTACCTGCACATACAAAAACATAATAACAACCATATATTTGGCATTTTATGTCCGATTTTGGTCTTTTAGGGTCGTTTAATTAGGTAAAAGGTATGTGTAATTAAGCACATACCAAGATCCCCCATACTAAGCCATTGCCATGTCCTCACGCAAAGTTATAAGTAAACACTTTAGAAAACCAAGAATCTCAATCCCTCTCGACTAATTACCTCGAAAAGTAGCTAAGTGTTCATCAAAGGGAATTAAAGAATCAATAGCTTTGAAAAGCCCCGTTTTAACCATTTTTATAAACCTACACTAATTACCGCACATATTTTTATATTTTTCCTTTTTCTTTTTCATTTTATACTAACTAACATGTTTGACTTTTGTTATTTTCATAACCTTTAGGTTCATAGAACAAGAATCACTTCAATCTTAAAATGCCCAAAATGGACAAATTCATCGTCCTCGACTTTTCACTTGTCCCAAAGAAAACGAAATCACCGTTAAATATAAGTTATGATGCTAACACTACTCATACTTATAACTTGTGAAACTTTTCACTCTCAACAATTAATATATCTTAAGTGAATGTGCTTATTTCGAATTTCAACCATGGATCAACCTTTGAAATATTTCAATGCTTCACGTTCCACCCAAGAATTATGATTTTGAAGGCGAGATCATTCCATGTAGCGACTTTCTTCTCGGCACATCCCAGCCGAGACCGGCTTAGGTGACAGGCTTTTGACACCCCACAGAGAATAGTATCGGAACTCACGGACCTTCGGTTTCAAAAACTCTTAGGCTTCCCGTTAAATAAACAATTCATTTTAAAAACCACAACTTAAAAGAAATAGTCTTAGTTCAAAAGCATATTTAAATTTAATAAAAAGCGATTTTCCCTATATTTATTAAATCACATATATTACACTTAACATCCTTTAAACGAAGGAAATCCTCGACCTTTTTGAAGGCTGTAACATCGGTTGTGAGCCGGCAAGATGCAACAAACTTTTATCAGTCTCGGATTATTATTCTTACTATGGGCCTTCTTTTGAAGACTGCCACATCGGTTGTGAGCCGACAAGAGGCAGTAAACTTTTATCAGCCCACAATTTTTATTATAATTATTATTACCTCATTTTTTTTATTTTTTTACACTTTATATTATCACGATATATAGAGAAAATTTCTTTTTAGAAAATTTAAGTATAAATTCGAACTAAAACTAGAAAAATTAATGTAATTCAAAATTTGTTGATTTAAGTTTAATTTCCAAAAATAACACTTATTATTAGTCAGGTTAGAAGCTTATGGGAGAAAAAGCCACAAATTACACTTATGAGCTCTTAAGATTTCCAACTAATCCTTGCTTAGCATCCAACTTATATTCACTCTATCATTTCTCGTTTATAAAGGTTAAGGGACAAAGCTAAGAGCTCAACACGCTCGATCGAGTCAAAATTTATTCTTATTCTACCCAGCAGGAAAGTCAAACATTGTGACAAAACATTTATTTTATTTTTGGAATTTTTTAAATTTTTGCATAAAATCACAATATTTTTTTAAAATTTTGGTGGTAAAAACGGGATTACGCGAAGGCAAGGCAAATGCAAGTAAGATCGAATCGAAAGATCCTCCCCATACTAGAACTACACATTGTCCTCAATGTGAAACTGTCACCCCCATACTAATTTCAAGGCATAATCCAAATATTAAGGGGTCTCTACGCAAATCTAAAGCCGTTTATTAATTATGCTAATAGATAAACGTTAATCAATAAGATCTAGGATATCGGATTCCCATGAATAAGCATGCTAAGGATTGAAGATCGAGTGAACGAGGGACAAAACCACGAGCACGAGAGTCTTCATAATCCGGGCAATCCTAGACACAAAACACAAAACACGAAACACAAGAAAGGAAGGCGAGCCTCCTCACATCACACTTATTCATTAATATTATACTAATATACTACTACTAAGGATAAGCATGGGTTGCCACCCACGAAGCGCTTGTTTTTGTGCGAGTCTCTAGCTTGACTCACCCTATATCATCGTGATAGTAGGGACGAAACACGTGGAAGAGCAAACTTCCATTGGACATTCATATGCCACCGGCTTTAGAGAAGAAAAATGAAAAGCGGAGATGCCGGGGTCAAAAATGATATCCTCACTCCCGGAGGAGAGAGGAAAAGGAGAATTCACCGGATAAGTGAAATAAGGAAGAAAAGTTCGGATAACATATGTGAAGGAAAGATAATGGCGATCCACAAAGGATAAGTTCACATATGTAGGAGAAAAAATTATCTCATGAATCCCGGGGTCGAAAACTTTGTCCTCGGTAATCAAATCATCAATTGGAGCATCGTACAAAATCTTCTTCCAATCATTCTCTTTAGATTCCAAATCAAATAAATCATCATTCTCTTCGAGAGGCGGTTCATCGGTGAACCCCTCGAGAATGGAAACAACGCTTATAGACGGATCATGGTGAAGAAGAAGCTCAATGTCGTCACTTGGGGCTAGACACTCATCCTCATTAGAATCGGAAAGAGGTGTGACTAGGAAAGTCGACTCATCAAGGTTGGAATCATAAGAATCCTTGCACTCGATGTCCTCTAACACCTCATCAAAAAGAGGATTTACGTCACTAGAGATGTATTCGTCATCGAATTCGAAAAGAGGGTTCGAGTAAATTTTAAAATTGTCTTCCGGAACGTCCTCATCGGATAGTGACTCGTCATCACTAGAGGTAAAATCATCATTTGAATCGAAAGAGGGTTTAGAGAAAAGTCCACGGAATGTTCCTTAGAAATGTTAATGGAGAGAAATATAACACGAAGGTATAATCTCACCACTATCACTCTCGGATGTATCCTCAGACTCATTGGGTATGGGGAACAAGGTCATCACCACTAGGACTTTATGAATTCGTCTGATTTACTTTGTTAGGAGTAGTCTAAGTTGCTCATCCCCATGATGGAGAAGTCCATGTAATCGTAAGTCGGCGGAGTGTGATTGCAATTGTAGAGAAGTTAGAAATAATATCTCCTCAACTGAATAGGAACTCCCTCGTATTCATATTCATCATGTCAAAATAGCAAAAAAGAATTTGAAATGGGTACGGAAGGAGTAACTACTAAGATAGCCACTGCTCTAGACGTTGACAGCTTTGCTTTTTATTATCTCAATTTCTCTTCAATTGAAATTTACCTTTAAGCTCATAAATCATCATTTTAAGACATTTCCCTTGCTAAATACGAATATATATGTTTTTCATACGGCTATTCTTTTATATCTGTGATGAAACATTACTTAAACTTAACAATTTTCATTATAATATGCATGCTTTCAGATCGTCCATATGCTTGGATACTTAATTCTTGAGGAGGCTGGTTGATGACGTATATTATGCACTCTTGCTTGTTGAATTACCATTTCACAAAATGATCGCATCATGTTGAGAAGTTCATTCTTTGACTCTTCCCATCTTTGCTGATTAAGGTCTTCTTGATAATCGATGGAATACTGCGGGGATTGATATTTGTTAAAACCGGGTGAATTAGAATTATGCTCAAAGTGGTTTTGATTCATACTCGTTGAAGCATTGAAAAACTTTCTGGAGGACCCCACAGTTTTTACAGCAAAGATATTTGTTGAGAAAATCAGTGAAGTTTTGTGGATAATAATTATCACTAAAAGTTTTGATTGTAGCTCGGTGTTCCTGCTCATAGATCAAGCGGGAACCGTGGTGGACGATCATAACCATAGTGAGAATCATTTCCACATAACTCGCACGAGTATGTCTCGTACTGGGGTTGTGGAGGGTGGGTGAAAACATTTGGAGGATCATTGAAAGAGTTCAGATTAAGTTAATTATTGGATGAATTTCCATTACTTGAAGCGCAAATGAAGCAAAATCCTTCACTAAGACCAGATCCACACCACTTGCAAGAACACCATTTACTCATCGTTCACTTTTTTCTCTAACAGATCTTTACAAGTGTAACACTAGACTTTGGGGTCTAACGAATGATGTTTGGGTTTGTGAAGGTGGTTAGGAAAAGAATCGGGTGTCTTTTCTTTTTTTTTTCTTTTATCTTTGAAATTGGGTTCAGGGTTACGGACATATTCGTCTCCAAAACTCACATTTGTACAATGCCGACAATTTACCGTTAAACGATCCTCTACACCACGAGCATCTTGAAAACTCCAAGGACTATTTTGAGAATTTGCTCGGATAAGAAGGTTAAGAAGATATGAAATTAATCAACATAAAAGGGATAAGAAGAATATTTATTATGTTTCAACTAATACATAGGAAAGAAATAATATTTTTGTAAAAACTAATCAAAAGTGCTCAGATGGGCTCTCTTTAAAGCAAAGAAGCAGAGGAGCGGGTAAGCCGTGAAGTGTGTTAAATACATTCTCCTTTTCGGGTCGTAATCGTGGGATCGACCCTCCTTATACCTCTCTTTATAGTTTGTTTACTAAAGTGAGCCAAAACGACAATTTAACAAACGGTTATTTTTTCAATAATAAAAAATAAGAGATAAGAAGTGTAAAATATATATTTTTTTTTGTATTTGTTAACTAAAATGAAAACGCTTTCACGGGAAAGGATACTTCAAGGGCCTCGAACACGAAGCCAGTGAATCCCGCGCAAATAAATTTGTTACATCTATCCCCGGTAACGGGCCATTTTGATATTCCGTCTCTAAATACGTTATCAAACAATATAATCCCTCATAATATATTTATATATTTATTATATATTTATATATATTATATATTTATTTTTTATATATTTTTACGTATACGTAAGCAAAGTATCATACAAATTATTCTTAGGAAAGAATAATAAGTAATCAACACGGGTATCGTTCTCCTCGGTGAGAGGTGAATGGAAATTTACGTTTATGTCGGGAATCGAGCTTGAATGTCATAAAAAGTTTTGGATTTTGGTTTTTAATTCTAATAACGAAAATGGAAAGAAAATAAAGGAAATCTAATCTAAAATTAAAGGCACACTAAAAATAAGGACACAATTAAATTTAAACGTCAATTAAACACTTAACGGGAATTTAACGACTAGCGGGAAGGCAAAAATAAAGTAAATAATCTCTATAAAATTGAGTGAAATTCTCAGTAGAAATTTATAAAAGACCTATATGAATTAAAAAATAATTTTTGAAAAGAAATTATATTTTTTTTTTATTTTATTGATTATGGAAGATTTTAAAAAACGATCTTAATCGTTAAAGAGTTGTGATTGGGAGTGAGGTTAATGGTAGTGATTGAAGAAGAAATAGTAATAACTTTATTATTAAAAATCTGGAAAAATTAGAATAAGATATACTTTTAACTTTAAAAATCTCAGGAAAATTAAAACCTGGGATAGTTGGCAGAAGGATAAGCAGAAAATAAGCTATATAAGCTCGCAATTAAGACAAAAAGAGAACTCTAACGAGACTATACATTTAATTGTATGCAAAGGTATAAAGCGAAGAAAAGAAGACCCTATGGGCCAGTGGTTGATGAGAGTGTGTGTTAAAGTGTTGGGTGTGTGAAGGGGAGGTCACAGGTTCGAAACCTGTGGCCTTCCTTTTTGATAAAACTTTTTATTTTTCATTTTCTTTTTGAAAAAGCTAAAAAAATAAGCAAAAACTAAAAACTTTAATAATGGAACTTTTGTCAACTTTGAAAATAAGCTAGAAATGCTATAAGGTGACGGTTTTGCTAATTACAATGTTAAGGCTTTTAATGAAAAAATAAATGAACTGGATTGGAGCTTTTGGACTCTAATAAGGCAATAAGAGAAAAGACATTAATAAGCTGAAAACGCAGATAAACATAGAAATACCTAATTAGCACATAGGACAAGGAAATATAGCAAAGAAGTAGCTGAAAAGCTAAAAACCAAAACTATAAGTTAGCTTACCTCTAAGAAACGCCAAATAAATATTGGATTTTGAATCATTTTTTAAAGCTATCATATGAAGTCTAGATTGAGCATTAAGAAAAAAAGCTAAGAATACATGAAAAACAGGTTTAGACCTAGATCGCATATAGAAGTTAACTTTAACTAAAAGATAAGCAGTAGGATAAGCTAGATAGACACTTAAATTCATTAAGACGAAATTTGGACGCTATATCAGTTTAAAACATTTTCTTAGCCTTAGTTTTTAAGTCTAAGTAAGATTTTTAACATATTAAGAAACTAAGATTATAGCTGCATACTAGATCACAGTAGATGCACGAAACTCTCAATAAAGACTTCAAGATTACTGTCTAAATTCTAAGGAAAACTATTTATGGTAATAACGTCTAGAAAAAGGGCAATTTATGTAAAATGACAGATCTACAGTTCTATTTTTGGCTTTTTTAGTGAAATGACGAGGAGCGCTTATGTTTTGGTAGCTGCTAAAAGAACTAAGACTCAAAAAATCCAAGGTTGGCGATTAAAAATAACTTAAAATGCGATTAAGGATTTATTGACACAATAAGCGTTAATTGTGAAACATATTTAGAACCTCACTAAGAAAGATAATGGCTCTAAGTTCCTAACGCAAAAGATTTGAGTCTGCTATGAATGAGGTTCTTTAAAGATGCGCTAAAAATCTGTCATTTGATGTGAATTTGAACCGAAGAGTTTTTAAAGAAAACTTTTCAAAGTAATGGTGGACTCAAAGTAGCAATGCAATGATGCATTAGAGGTTCAAATTAACCATAAAAACCATACCTTAAGTACAAAAATTTACCCATAAGCTGTTTGAACAACTTATGAACCTAGCAGACTTGAATTTTTTTATAAAACAAACTTCAAAACTTAACAATACCTAATCTAAGCTTATGAAAACTAGATCTAAGACTAAATAAGGGCTTATTAAAACTGATTTAGAGCTAATAAGTATATACCGCAAGAAGTCTTAACTTATGTTTGCTTGTATCGCCAAAATCACGCCTATAAGGATACTTTTATAAACATTGTTAAAAAACTAAGAGAAGATACATGATTTTAAAAAAGTTTCTTTTATGAAAACTTGTATTAAATATCAATGAATCAAATGATGATTCAAATAAGCAAAAACCTCAGACAGAATACGTCACTGTAAATGAATAGCGTCAAGAGACTAGAAGTAAGCTATGTTATGATTAAAATGGACAGTTTTAATAGAACTTTAAACTGAGATTGCTAATTAAACTATAAGAAAAGACGTGTAATAGCTAGAATAAAAGAATTATGAATATAGTCATGCATAAAAGTAGAGGAATTGGCATAAATAATCAGGAAATATTCCGTTAAATAATAGCTAAAAAAGGAGAAAAATGTAGCTATATAGAGAGTAAAGGGGGAGAAAATACTATGTCTTTGCTTAACAAGGATAATTATGCTCTTAGAGTATTCTACTAGCTCCAGCTTTATCGCAGACGATAAGCGGTTAGAAAGCTGTATGCCCATTCTTTTTGGCTAATCATACAAACAGGAGCGCGCGCGCGCTCTCGTCTACTCATATTGTAAGTATCAGGAGTAATGAGCTTTATTATGTTAAGACTTAAACAACGACTTAGCTTGATAGAAGAGATAGATTAGAAGAAATTGAGAGCTTATAAGAGCTTATTAGGATATTTTAAACCATAATTGCTTACAAGTAAAATCGAGTAATTTTGAAGGCACAATATAAATGAAAATTTGGAATTTATTAAACGAAAAGTGATTACAAGCTTTTGAAAAGTAAATTACATTAAATGAAAGACAATAAGCTAAAATAAGTTATTAATAAGCTACTTGATTCGTCAATAATATATATATATATATATATAATATATAAGCAAACACTCAACCAATTGCCTTTGACCAAGGCAAGAAGTCAAAGTTCCCTAAATAAAATATATATGTTTCCGGAAGTATGATTCCTGCGGTGTTAAGTCCACGAGGCTTGAATGGAAAATCGAAGGACGAATTGCATAACGATGTTTGTAATATGACTAAGGTTATGCTTGGTGCTCTATGTATACAAGTTAAATTATGCAAAAAACGATTAATAAGAAACCTGAAAAACAGAAAGCTTATATAACTTAAAACCTAAAACGGGCACGAGAAACGAGGGCTAAATAACCTAAATTTGCAAATTCACACACTAGAAAAAATTTAAAAGCTAAAATAGATTCTAGAATGAAGAAATAACGGAAAGGTTTTAAATAAATTACTAGACTAAAACCGGAGGTTGTTTGACACAAAAAACGGAGTCTCAAAGCTTAGAATGGGAGACGAATCCCGTTCTTTAAAAAAATGGGAAATTTTGTAATGAAATGACCTACATATGAAATTCTTTTTTCTAGAAAATATATTTAAAAGTAAATTTTAGAAAAAAAGAATTTGTATTTTTCTGAGTTAATCAGTTTTATTTTTTGAGTTTTTTTTAGTTTTGAAAGAAAATAAATTTATAAAAAATACTAAGCGTTTGTTATAAAGAATACTGAAAAAATTTGCAAACACTACTTGAAAGGTGACGGTCCTAAGAAAAATAAGCTGGCTGACCAGTTATCAAATAAGTGTCAAAATCTAGCTCAATTCTTATTAGGCATACGCGGGCAAATACCCCCTTAATATCCAAGGCGCCAATGGTATATAACAGTAAGACTCCCAAGTGGGCTTAGCGTGGTAGGTTGTGTGTAGAGTATAAGGGGGTTGAGGGATTTGAGGTGGCTCCACGGGTTCGAGTCTTGCTCACCCGGGGCTTTGGCCTTCCCTTTTATTTTTTTTCAAATTTTTTTATTATAAACTTAAAAAGGGCTTATAAATAAGCAATTTTTAAAGAACTAACAAGTTTTACAAAAGCTTATAAATAAGCGAAAATGAAGCTTTAAAAGGGATTGACAGATGGCATTTTTTTTTTCTTTTTTGGATTTTAAAAAAGCTATAACTATGTAAATTAAGCTTAGTAAAGGCTAACTAGCTAAACTACTTAAACTCTACTAGTGACTATAAGCAAGTGCAGGCCCTAAAATAAGCCAATTTGAAAGAGAATAATGCTTAGAAAAGCTTAATCACTTAGTAATTTAGGCTATGCACTCAAACTTAAGTTGCAATAAGCTCTAAGCAAGCTAATAATGTAAATTTTAACCTAATAACTTACCCGATAAAGCTACCCTAAACATAATAAGCAAGTGATGGAAGAGAAAATAAGCTAAATATATGCCAATATTAAGCCAAAGGGGGTTTGGTACAGGCCAAACAGGCCCTTGGGTCACTTTTAGGATTATTTTTTAAGCCCTTAAAGTGGGATCCCGCAATGGGCTGAGGGTTATAGGTGGCCTTAAAGCACACCCTATAAGCTAGCCAAAAATGCTAATTAGAAAGAAAGGATAAGCTTAAGGAGAGAGCTAAAACGTTGCTTGTCGCATCAAAAACATGTTTTGCGCACAAGGGGATGTTTTTGGCAGATTTGAAGAATAGAAGCTCTAAAAAGGCATCAAAATAAGGCTAAACTTCCTAAAATGCTTTCTAAACTATTTTAATACACCTAATGCAACAAGGAAATCAAGCAGAAAATCAATAAGCCACAAGCTCCATAAGCTAATTGAGCTTTTGAGCTTAAGGCTGTTTGAAAAACAGCCAAAAGCTCACTCTTAGCTTAAAAATAAGCCACCTAGAAGGTGTCTTAAGGTTTGGGCTTTTGGGGGCTTAGAAAAGAACTTATGGGATTTCTAAAAATGTAGAGAGTTTAAGCTTTCCAACTTAAATAAGCCAAGAAAAAGGGGTGCCAATTGGCTGTTTTGCACTCAGGGGAAAACAAGCTCAAACATCCTTTAAGACATTTTAAAGCTTATAAATAAGCCTAAGACAGACTCTTAAGAACCTAAAAGCTAGAAAGGAAAAGAGGACATAAAAGGCTTTAAGAGAATGAAAAAACAATTTAAGCTTATTTTGAACAACTAATGAGCAACAAAAAATAGACTTAAAAACAGCTAGTATAATTTTGAGTTAGTATGCAAAGACTTAAAGCTGAAAAAGCTTTGTATATAAGCAATTTATGGACAAAAATAAGCTTTTGGTAAGCTAAACAAACCTTAAGAAGCAGAATATCTAAACACAAAATGAGCAATTAAACACAACGTATATCCTTAATGAGCTAATGAGCTTATTGCTCATTTTCTGCAACCAAAACAGCCTTGGAGTGGTTTTTTGAGCTTGAATAATTAAAGTAGTAATGAAATAAAAAAATCATAAATAAGTTAAAACAGATATAGCATACATACTAATTAGCTTATTCTTGCATTTTCAGAACCTAATACTGTATATAGCTTATCTAACTTTTAGCTTAAAAAGAGTGACTTCTAAAACTGCTTAAACTGCTTTGACAGGATGTTACCTAAACACAAACACAAATTCACACTTATACTACCACACTCTACTGCATTAAAGAAGCTCTTATCTATTGGATATTAATGAGTGAAAAACAAAAGGTCACTTAAGCCAATAATAAAAAATGAGCTATTCTACAAAAGGAAATAACCTCAGATTCAAGACTTAGCTAATTCAAACTTAGTTTTTGAGATTTTATGAATAAAAACTTGATTAAACTACTTATTAGACTATAATTAAGCTAAATGAAGCTGACTAAATGACTACAACCCATGCATGAACCAAATTTACCCATTTTGGTCACTATCCCAAACACCCCTTTAATTTCTAAAAATGGCTTTTTAAGCTGTTTTAAGGAGATTTAGGCCAAGGGTCTCAAAGTCAAAAGCTTGTACATGAATAATAAGCATTCATAAGCATAATGAAAAAGAAAATAAGCACAATTAAGCTGAAAATAAGCAAATGCAGTTAAATAAGCTTAAAATCAAAGAAAAGAGACTTACAAAAGCCTTAGCTCTAAACAAGGCTGTCAATGCTCATTAGAGCTTAATCAACAAAGCTCTAGCTTGTGTTTAACAAGCTAGTGAGTCCATAAGCCCATCCATATCCGGCTTATCATCCAAAATTATAAGCTGTGGTAATTTTGAGAGGTTTTTCTTGATTTTTTGTATTTTCTACTTAACTTTTAGTTTACTCAATGAAAAAAAACTTATAAATAAGCTATTCTAAGAGCTTTTTGAGCTCACTTTAGCACAATTCAACAACTTAACACTTGGAATTTAAAGATTGAAATTTAACTTAAATACCTCAAAATTTCATTAAACCTTAAAATTAATACAATGCTGAAAGAAAAAGTTTAATAAGCTGAAAATAAGTAAAATGACTTAATGAAAATTACAAGTAAACTAAGATTAAGCTAAGATGCCTTTAAGGCTTACAAAATGGTCCTATTTATAGCACGATCTTCTTTGCTTGGTCTTGCAGCTGTGCTTTCCTTGTGAGAGCTTCAAAGGGTGTGTTAGTTGTGTGAGAGTCTTCCAAAAGCTAATCTTAGCCATCCAAATCAACTTGTGCTTCTTTTGAGTCCATCTAAGCCATCGAATTAAGCTTGGGGAGTGGTGGGATTGCCAACTTGGCAATCTTACAGCTGGGGTGAGTTTAGTGGAGGGGGAAGAGAGGGATTATCCAAGGTTTAATAGGGTTTATAGGATAAAAAGGTGGTGGTTGACCCGTGAGTTGTTTGGGGGGGGAAATGGGCGGGAAAGTTTGTTGAATGGGTAATAGGGATGAGTTTGGTGGTTTGCCAATTTTGGCCCCTCAACCATATATAATTGTTTGCAACTTTCGTCCTTGAGGTGGTACAAGGTTGAGGGTTTGGCAGAAATGCCCCCTCAACCTTATATTTCTATTTGCAAAAATAGTCCTTTGGTTAATACAACTTTAGGGGTTTGGTAATTTCAGCCCCTAAAGTTGTATTTTTCATATTTTCCATTTAAACCTTTGAATATAACTTTGGGACTTTGGCAAATTTAGTCCCACAAGTTGTATTTTCTGCTTCAGCTTCTCGGAGTTGACTATGATTTTGACTTTTTGACTTTTCTATTGACTTTTTGGCTTGATTGACTTCATCTTTTCACACTTTTCCATTCCGTGCTCGGTTTTGTCCGTTTTGGCTTTGTTTTTCGTCCTTTTGTGTGATATCCGTTTTCTGCACAATACAAATGCAAAACAAACATATATTTGGTAGTTTTTGTCTGTTTTTGGTCATTTAAGTCCGTTTTTAATGGAAAAAGGTATGTGTAATTAAGCACATACCAAAATCCCCCATACTAAGGTATTGCCGTGTCCTCACGCAATGTTATGAAGTAAACATTTACGAAAACTAAGAATCTCGATCCCCCTTGACTAATAACCTCGAAAAGTAGCTAAGTGTTCGTCAAGGGGAAATAAAGAATCAATAGTTTCGACAAGTCCCGTTTTCACCATTTTTTATATGTACACTAACTATCCCTAATATTTTTGGATTTTCCTTTTTCTTTTCTTAACTACCTGTTTGACTTCCTTTATTTTATCAACACTGGGATCATAGAATGAGAAGCGCCCATAGAATAATCTACGGATGTCCTGACGGATAAATTCATCGTCCCCGATTTTTCACTAGTCCCAAGCTAAGCGTAAAAACGAAATCACCGTTAAGTACAAGTAAAGATGCTAACACTACTTATAACTATGACTTGTCAACTTTTCGCTCCCAACAATTATTCAATTAGAGTGATTGTGCTTAATTTTAAGTTAAATTTAGATCGACAATTTTAGAAAGTAGTATAGTTTATGTGCATAACGATATTTCTGAAGAAATCTGGGGAAAAGACTAGATCACCCACCAACCAGCATATTCTCGATAGATCCCAGCCGAGTTCGACTTAGGTTATCAGGTTGAGACCCCACAGGAGAATGTTCGCAATGTAATAGCGGGATACTCCACCCTTTTAGGCCGAATTTCTTAGATTTACCGCTAAATAAACAATACTACTCAAAGCACGCAAACATCAAAAATTTAATGATCTCATTGGTGACTCAAGGCATAAGAATAAGCAACTAAAGTAAACTAAAAATGGCAAATAAGCTAATAAAAAGCTACAATCTGATCAACTACTAAAATTGCTTTGAAAAGGCGAATAAGCTTAAATAAGCTTACTCCTAAAGACAGTAAAGGAAAATGGTTTAATCTACTCTAAAAAGCTAAGGAAATCTTATATAACATTACATAATAAGCTATAAGCAAAAATAAACAACCATACTAACAAGTTTTAACTAACAGGGGTACTAACTTGGAGTTTGTATATGCTAGCTTTTTAAAAGTTCCAAGGAGAACTAGCAGTACTAACTATGGGAAGTTACGTACTGCTAGTTGAAAATACCCCTGAAAGTTTTCAAAAATTCATTTTTCTTTTTTTATTAAGCTGTTTTGATTCCATAATTCTATTAAAAAACAGATTATCAATAACAAAATAAGACATTTTTATAAGCAACTTTCAATCAAGAATATAGCACTTTAAATAAGCTAAATCAATTCTAACAGTTTTTTTAAATAAGCATACTAGCCTAGTACTACTTGGGAAAGTGACACAACTTATTTTCTAACATTAACAACTAAGCAAGATAAGCAATAAACATTATATTAAAGCATAAATAAGCAAATATAGGTAACAATAAGTACTATAAGCAGTAGTTCTTTGTAGTAATAAGTAAAGTAAGAAAAAGAGGGGGTGAGACTTACAACACCCTTGCTCAAAACAGGCCCTAAACCTAGAATCTACAAGATATTGCTTGTATAAATCAACAGCTAGTAGTGTCCAATAAGCCCATCCAGGAACATGGCCTTTTCCATCTCATTAATTAAGCTTTGTGGTGTATTTTGGAGAGTGATTTTTGTGTTTTCTCTTAAATAATTAAACTTTTTAGGTTTACTTAATATAAAAGCAGTTAATAAACAAGCTGGTATTTGAGAGCCTTTTTTGAACACAAAACAACACAATTAAGATACTTAACACTTGGAATTATAAAGTGACTTAAAATCTCAAATTTGCATTGAAACTTGAAAGTGTTACAAAACTGAAAGTAAAAGCTGTAAATGACTTTAAGAACTGAAATAAGCTAAGTTATATTGAAAATTAAGCTACCATATTGTAAGATAAAAAAAACTAGTTGCCTCAAAGGCTTACAAAAGGCTCTATTTATAGCCGAAGTCTTCTTCTTTGGGTCTTCCAACTGTGCTTCTTTTGTGAGAGCAAAAACAAAGTGTGCTTGTTGTGTGAGGTGATTCTAAAACAAATCCCAGCCTTCAATTTCTTTTGTGCTTCTTTGGAGTCAATCACAGCCATCGAAATTTCTTGGAAATGGTGAGGGATTGCCAACATGGCAATTATAAGCAAGGGGGGATAGTAGAGTGGTTGAAATGATTTATCTAGGGTGTTTGAGTGGTTTGCAGGGTAAGAGGTATGGGAGGACATCCCTTAGCTGTACCTGGGTTTTGTTGGGCGGGAAAGATGGAGTTTGGGTAGGTTGACAGCTTTGGCCCCTCATTTCTTATAACTTTGTTGCAAACTTCGCCCGGTTTGCAATTTCGACCCTTGTCTTTTACTTTTGTAATACAACTTGAGGTTTGGCAATTTTAGTCCCTTAAGTTGTATTTTCTTCATTTGGCTGACTTTTGACTTTGACTGACTTTGGCTTTCCATCCCGTGCTTGGTTTGGTCGTTTTTGGCTTTCTTTTTGAATATCCGTTTCTGCACAATTCAAATGCAAAACATACAAATACAATGTATCTTTGGTACGTTTTTAGTCTTTTAAGTCCGTTTTTAATGGAAAATGGTATGTGTAATTAAGCACATACCAAAATCCCCCATATAAGGGTATTGCCGATAGTCTCACGCCAATGTTATTGAAGTAAACACTCCAAGAAAGAAAAACTAAAGAATCTCGAACCCTCTCGACTAATTACCTGGAAAGTAGCAAAGTGTTTGTCCAAGGGGAACTAAAGATCAATGCTTCGGACAAGTCCCGTTTTCACCAAAAAAAATTTTAATATGCACACTTACTATCCCTAATATTTTTGTTTTCCTCTTTTTCTTTTCTGGACTGTCTGTTCGACATTCCTTTATTTTATAATAATACTGGGTCATAGAATGAGACAGCGTCCTTAGAATAATCTACGGATGTTTGACGGTTTAAAAATTCATCGTCATCAGATTTTTCACTAGCTCCAAACCTAGCAATTTAAAAAAGATCGTTTGTCAATATAAGTCTAAAAGGTTATAGCATCGTCTTATGAAATTGTGAACATTTTATCTCCAAACTTGGGATATATGATTTAAATGTGTGTACTCATTTCAACTCAACCATAGATCAACTTATTTCCATAGTCGTAATTCAAGATGAATCATGACTCAAAGCAACAACTTATTAGGTCCTTGTAACTTGATTTTAAAGAACGAAATTTTAACTGTAGAACTTTTTGCAACATCTTCATCATCATAATCATAAGTTCTTAAAGCTAGGAATGTGTTGCTTAGTTTGAACACCTACCTAGGCCTCGCTCCCTAGTAGGATATCACAACCAACGACCGGTGTTCTTAGTTTGAAAACCCACCCCGTTGCTAGCGTAGTGGGAAATCACATCAACACCTTCTTCCTAATATGGCTAAGGATAGGTGTCTTAGTTTGAACCCTCACCTAGACCTCGCTTCCTGGTGAGATATCACAACACACCAAATCCCTAAAAGTAAAGATGTCTTAGTTTGAACCCCCACCTCGTGGTTAGCGGAGTGGGATATCACGACACATCTTTTACTTGCTCCATATAATCAAATGCATGCTTCATTGGCGTAATTTCAATATTCATGTTGCATTCATATTTCATTCATGCTTCTTTGGCATTTTAACTTTCAAATTACTAAGAACAGAAAAACCTTGCTTTAAAAAAAATAAGTTACAAATTGAACTTTTTCTAAAAACATCGATTGACTTAGTTGAATTGAAATGAGCACGTATGATTAGGTGGATTAGAAGCTAATGGGAGAAAAAAACCACAAGTTACTCATATAAGTTTTAGAAGAATCTTGCTCAGCACATAAACTTATATTTAACTCTATCACTTCTTGTTCTTCACCTTATTAAAATTC
>BQNB010041010.1:0-47038 GCA_026074375.1 Tanacetum coccineum | reverse complement strand
GTGTGTTTATTAGTTTCTCTCTCAACCATTCTCTCTCTCTAACTTTCTCTCTCTAGATCTCTCTAGATCTATACATGTTTGTGTGAATTCGGGATCCTACAATTCATCATTCTCACCAACTGCTAATGATTCTTTTCATAGAATAAGTTCTAAAGAACTCTTGAATTATATAATCAAGAACCACAATCAGCAACCATCTTGTTGTCATAAACCAATCAACAACAATTTTGAACAAACTTCTTGTTATATCGAATTAGGGTTGCTGAAAAACCCTAATATCACCAGATTCGACATGATAACCAAGACAGAAAATTCGTACCTCTTTTTCTTGATAGATGCGACACCAAAACACCTTGTAGATCCTAGATCACGAGCCCTATAGCTCTGATACCAATTGTTGATCCC
Source organism: Tanacetum coccineum (assembly GCA_026074375.1). Classification (NCBI taxonomy): domain Eukaryota; kingdom Viridiplantae; phylum Streptophyta; class Magnoliopsida; order Asterales; family Asteraceae; genus Tanacetum; species Tanacetum coccineum. The sequence goes on along the minus strand of BQNB010041010.1, from coordinate 46,633 downwards.
AAACCTAGATCGATTCCTTAGGCTGTCTAAGGTTAAATTACCTTGGATAAATCTAAAATAACTTGTTGTAGAAACTTTGTATGTATATTAAAGTGTATGCGGAATCTACACCCTAATACCTAGAAGTATTCTGAATAAAACAATAATCTTGAACAAACAAAGATGTAACCAAACGCTCTAATATTATTAGATCAATAATACGAGTACTCTTCACTTAGTACTAGTTTTTACAACCTTGAAGCTTTTCTTAATTGACTTTGACAACTATGAAGACTTATATGCAAATTTGATATCTCAACTAGTACTAACCACTTAGCATAATTTCCATTATGTACCTGAGCAGTAGTAACTTCTAAGAATCCATGAAGCCTTTTAAGTCCAAACATAAACATTACAAAACATTTTCTACAATTAAAAGAAATGTTTTATTCAAAATAAACATTTTGAAATTCAAATTTTCGGACCTAAAACGGCTAGAAAAGTTCCAGAAAATTTCCCCTACACAAAAGACAAACTGGGGAGCCCCTAGTCTAGGGCGGCCCCCTTAAATACACGGGCGGCCCCCTTAATTTTAAGGGGACTGCCCACCTATTTAAGGGGACCGCCCATAGACTGACGCTCCTCCAGTTTGTCCTATAAATACTAGACTTTTCCCCACTATTTTCTCACCTTTTGCACTCATTCTTTCTGTTCTAAAACAGCCCACACATCTCACTAAAATCCTTTGATCATTTAATCATAAAGCTTTGTTTCCAAGTGATCCAAGCTCAATTCCTCAAGTGCAAGAGAAGAATACTTTCATCATCAAGTGAAGAAGTATTACACCTTAAGTGTATATTGCAATCTTGTTGCATCCATATCACATATTTGTAAATCAATTGTATATCTTGTATTTGTGTGTAGTAGCTAGATCTTGGTGATCTTTGTAAGTATAGTTAGATCGTGGTGATCTTACCAAGTAGTGTTAGATAGTTGTGATATAAGTAGTGTGGTGAAGTGAAGTCACAAAGTTGTGAAGAAGTCTTGAAGTTGTAAAGAAGTCGTGAAGTTGTGAAGTCGTGAACAAGTCGTGAAGTCGTGTTGTGATAGATTGGTTCTAGCTAAGATTAGAACTCGACATTTAGCTTTGTGTCGTAAATCGGTGTAAGCAACGTTGTGTACGGTTTTTCTCCGCCATAAGGGAGTTTGTTGACATAGTGAAGAAAACTCTCGAGTTAGGTGCTCGGGGAGTGGAGTAGGGCGAAGAGGTGCTTCGTTACCGAACCACTATAAATGGGTACTCCAACGGGGAGTGGAGTAGCGAAGGAGGGTCGTCGTGACCAACCACTATAAATCATCGTGTCCGGTTTGCATTTCCTTTCACTTATCTCTTTACATTTCTACTTGTATTTATCGCTTTATATTTATCCTTGCAATTGTGTGATGTGTTGATTATATAGTTTTAATTATGTCTTAAATAAATGTGAATATTGTGTGTTGGTTTGTATTGTTGTAAATCGATGTATTAATATGTGTATATAACTTGTATGAACACTCATCATATTGTATCACGCTTGATCGGTAATTTGATACGAAACATTTTAAGATTTTTAATGGAAACGTATTCACCCCCCTCTACGATTTCCACAGATCCGATCTTACTTTTCTCGAACCACTAACTAAAAAACTACATATTTTTGGGTTATGTTTCGTAGAATTTAAAAAACAACATGTTAATCTTCTTAAACATTTTATAATCATAATTTAGGACAACATTTCTATGAAACATTCATAATATTTTGTGTTTATGATATATAATAATTTGTAGATTTGTATAATATTACAAAGACTATTAAGACAAGGGCAAATTGCATAAAAGTGTACTAAACTTATACTCAATTTCAATTTAATGTACTCAACTATTTTTTTCTCAATTTAATGTACCCAACTTTTTTTGGTTGCAAATGAAGACAATTAAGAGGTTATCAGGTCACCATCAAGTTACATTTTCTCCAACATGATTTTCCGGCAACCTAGCATTCAGACGACCCACCACCACCTCCAAAACGATCACTACCAGCACCACCCAAAGCGATTTTGACCGATTTCGTCCGTTTTCGACCGATTTCGTCCGTTTTCGACCGATTTCGTCTGTTTTCGACCGATTTCGACCGTTTTCGACCGATTTTGACCGTTTTCGACCGTTTCGACCGTTTTTGAACGTTTTTTACTGTTTTCGATCGATTTTGACCGTTTTAGTCCGTTTCGATCGATTTTGACAGTTTTCGACCAATTTTGACCGATTTCCATCATTTTCGACGGATTTCGACCGATTTCGAGCGTTTTCGACCATTTTCAACCGATTTCAACAGTTTTTGATCGTTTTCGAAAGTTTTCGACTGATTTCCACCGTTTTCGTCTAATTTCGCCATTTTTGACCGATTTCGATCATTTTCGACCGATTTCCACCGATTTCAACCGTTGTTTCAAATCGCGTTTTTTTGAACGTTTTCGTCGTTTTTGTTACGTTTTTTTTTCTAACGCTCAAAAACTTTTGAACGTTTCCAAAAGTTTTATCCGTTTTTATACGTTTTAGTACTTTTTAAAAGAATGTAAAAAGCGTATGAAGACATATAAAATCCTACAAATGTACGAAAACTAAAGCAACGTAGGAAAACAAAGAAAAACGGAGAAGGACTTAAACGAACAAATCATACAAAAATAGAAGAAAACGTACAAACACGTTTCACAACGTTTAAAAACGGACGAAAACGGTCAAAACGTTCAGACAAGCTTGACAACGTAAGAAAACGAATGAAAACTGTTGAAAACGCACGAAAACGGAAGAAATCAGTCGAAAAGGTTCCAAAACGGTTGAAACGATCGAAAACGGACGTAAAGTTTCAAAAACGGACGAAATCGGTCAAAATCGGCCGAAAACGGTCGAAATTGGTTGAAATCGGTTAAAATCGGTCAAAATCTATCAAAATCGGTCGAAATCGGTTGAAATCGGTCGAAAACGAACTAAAACGGTCGAAAACACTCTAAAATGTTCAAATTGGTCGAAATCGGTAAAAAACGGTCGAAAATGGAGGAAATAGGCCGAACGGATGAAATCGGTCGAAAACGGTCGAAATCTGTCGAAAACGGTCAAAATCGGTTGAAAACGGTTGAAATCGGCCAAATCGATCGAAAACGGTCAAATCGGTAGAAAATGGTGGTGTTTGTGTCTTGCCGAAGGCGTAGTGGTGGAGGGTCCAGCTGGAAAATCATGTTGGAGAAGAAGGTAACTTGATGGTGACCTGGTATCCTCCTAATTGTCTTCATTTGCAACCAAAAAAAAGTTGGGTACATTAAATTGAGAAAAAAAAGTTTAGTACATTAAATTGAAATTGAGTATAAGTTTAGTACACTTTTATGCAATTTGCCCTTAAGACAATGACATTATAGTTGGATCTTACGATCTCGATCCTACTTTACGATCTTGATCTTGCAAAGACGAAAATGATCCTGGGTAGGATCCCGATCTTAAAAACCTTGCTTACAAGAAATGAAGAAATACCAAATGCTTTCATGGGATAATATACTAGGAAACTTTTAAAATTTTCACATATAGCCAACCGTTTATCAAAATTAATTTATAGGTTTTCATTTACATCAATTTCAGCCAATTTCAATCCGGATAATTATCAAAATGGCAAAAATAAACTAACACTAATATATTAAATTATACAAATTTAAAACTAATTGCGAAATTTTATTTTTACCATTTCAAATTGTTTTTAATGATATATATTTGAACTTAAAATAAGAGTATAATTAGTAATTCATGCTAAAATAAGGGGTGGTATAGAACAATTTCAATTCCTTGAGTTATTGGGGAACATAGAGGGTATTTCGCTAGCTGACTCGAGGGATAGATGGTCATGGTCGTTGGAGGGCTCAGGTGAGTTCTCTGTTGCTTCAGTTAGAAGATTGATTGATGAGAATATTCTGTCGTAGGTCTCGACCAAAACGCGTTGGATTAATGTGGTACCCATTAAAATTAATATTCATGCTTGGAAGGTTAAGTTAGATTGTTTGCCTACCAAGTTAAATATTTCTAAACGAGGTATGCTTATTGATTCTATTTTGTGCCCTTTATGTGGTAAGGCGGTGGAATCATCCAGTTACATTTTCTTCGCTTGTCACATTGTTAGAAAAGTTTTTCATAAGATTACTTGTTGGTGGGATGCTCCTTATGTGGAAGTGTCGACTTATGAGGAGTGGTTAATTTGGTTATCGAATCTTCGTCTCCACTCTAAACACAAACACTTGCTTAAAGGAGTTTGTTATATTATGTGGTGGTTTATTTGGAATTTTCGTAACAGAAGCATTTTTGGCTCGGACTCTCCTTCGAAGGCGTCTATTTATGAGGAAGTTGTGGCCCGCTCTTTTAATTGGTGTAGACATAGATGTAAGGCTTCTTTTAGTTGGATTGATTTGCTTAAAAATCCGTATCTTGTAACCTTGTAAGTTTCTAGCTCCTTGCTAGTTTTCGTTAATAAAATTCCGCCGTTAAAAAAAATCATGCTAAACTTATTATTTGTGTTGTCTGTCTTGATATGTTGTTAAAAGTTGGTTTCATATTTATCTATAGAACTTATAAATCATTTACCTTCCTAAATAATTTTAAAATTTTCATAAATATCTTTAAAATAATTACAAAGCTAAGTTTACAACAATTTAATACACAAATACATAAAATCAATACATACGATTAATATTGTTATTAAAACACCCCTAAAGCAAAAGCACACTAATATTTTCACTTACACTCTGTTCCCGAGTATAAAGCGGAAAGAAGAGAAATGAAGAGCAAAAAAAAGAGAGAAAAGAAGAGGAGAGGAAAAAAATTGAATTTTAATCTTGTGTTCCCGAGTTGGAAAGAAAAGAAGAGAGATCCAAAAATAGTTTTAAAATCAACTTCTCTCCAAATCATTCTAATTTGGGAAGAAGAATAGGAGAGAAGTTTTGGCATAACTTCCTTCCCTTTTCTATCCTCTTCTCTCAAAAAAACTCAGGAATTCAACTTTTTTCTAGTATCCTCTTCACTTCTCTTCTTTTCTCTCCAAATAAATACTCCGAAAAAGAGTGTTAGTTAATCTAAAGAATCTACAACATAATCCCAACAAATATAATTAATGCTTTTCTTAAAACACATCTTCACTCAAAAGTACAATTATATTATCATATGATATAATATAAAAAACTACTAAAAGACAAAACACTTAAAAGAACTTCATATAAACATAACTAGAGCGTAATACTGCTAGTCACCACTTTTAAAATTTAACGTTATGAATATTTATTTTAGGGTACCCGTCACTGCAACGCGTCAAATACCCTACTAGTCAAAAATGATGTAAAAAAATATAGTTGAAAAACATATAAGTTTATTCCAATTAATGAGTGAATTATATGTAAAAAGTTGCACACTTAGAGCAAGAGGTGTGGTGATTTTGTTTGTTCGCCAAATCTACGTGGCTTCGCCACTTCAATAGCCACCACACCAAATCTTCCGCCAAATTTTCGCCAAACACAATATCGCCACTTAACCTGTAGAAAACTAGAAGGGGGGGGGGGGTTGAATAGTTTACCGGTTAATTATCTGTTTTAAAACTTTGTTTATAAAATTGTTTGATTCGAGTTGTATGTCAATCAATCAACAATATGAATCACAACTAAAACTTATATATGTAATAACTAAATAAACAATAACAATAGAAAGTGGATAAGGAAAGAAACGATGCAAACCAAGACACCAAGATATAATAGTGTTGACTCGAAGCACCTCTTCGCCCTACTTCACCCCCAGTACTCCACCTCGAGAATTTCATATGTCAACAAGCCTCCCTTTAGCGGAGAAAACCGTTTACACGACGCTTACTTTCTTTTCGACACTAAGCTAGAAGTCGAGTCATAATCTAAGCTAGAACAATCTAAGACTTCACTAATCTTTACACACTCAACAAGATATAATACCCTTGGATTGACACACAGATCCAATTCACACAAAATCCGACCAATTTACACTATTGATCTCACACAATCCAATTTACCACGAACACACAAAGAAAATAAAATGAAGATTTGTGATCTTGAGGAGGAGGAAATAGATCACTTGATAACAATTCATTTCTAGAAGAATACGATTGTTCTTCTCTTGCACTTGATTAGAAGAAGGGAGGAAGAGGGAATTATCACTGAAACCAGATCTAGGATATGTGTTTAGAAAGCAAAAAAAAGTGAGAAAAGTAATCTGAGAAAATTTATGGCAAGAGGTTGTGTTTTTCACATGGGGTGGCCCAGTATTTATAGGAGACAAAAAGAGCCGTTACTCTGCTGGCGGTCCCGGCGATCCCTAATATGTTAGAAGGCCGCCAGGCCTATAAGGGGGTCGCCCGTAGAGTACGCTCCTCCTTTTGTCTTTTAGTAGGGAATGTGTTATCTATTTTGGAACCTTCCATTTTGGGGGAGAAAATCTGATTTCAAATTTATTATTTTAATAAAACATTTCTGTTAGGATTAAAAATGTGGTGTCTATATGGTAACTACAATAGTTTAGGCTTAAGTTAAAACACAAGGACTAAAAGTGTAATTAGTCCAAAGTGTCCTTGTGTTTAGCCTATAAATACTCCCCTCTAATCAACATTAAAGGGTGAAGCTCATAATTGTAATTTCCATTTTCCTTTTTCCTTTTAATAAAAAACTTTTGAAAATGATGAAAACATACTTTGAGTTTCCCCGACCTCCCGAGATCGTGAATCGAGAAACCTCACAAGTGGTATCATACGCCATTAGAGAATTAGAGTGATTCGATTTGTGAGTTTTTTACACGTCCGAGAACCTCATGATGCAATTCGGTGAATTCGGTTGAGATTTTTGAGCTTTCGAGTAGTATTTTGGCAGTTATTTTGAGTATTTGCACGTTATCAAGTATTCTACTGGATTTGATTTGACGAATTCTTGTGGAGTTTGCATTTTCGGAAGTGTTTTATCATTCTCGGAAATTCTCTCCATCAGTAATCATTACAAAGAGCTGACAGAATCCGAGGTTGGACAAGTGACTTCACACATGATTTTTCTATCGAATATTCGGGCGTACATAGATTAGGATTTTTTCGATGGTCATCAAATGCAATCAGGGGGAAGAAAGGTGTACTTGTGTATTCCTTTCATATATTTTTTGACTATCACTTTTTTGGTTGAATATTTTCATATGACTGCATCATCAGGGGAAAAATGTGTGAAGTCCTTGCAAAATTTTCCCCTGAAGGATTGGCTACTAACCGCAATGAAGAAGTTAATTTGCTGCTAAGAGTGGTTTTACTTTATTCTTCACAATTCCCGCTGCGAGCTTTTTTATTAAACCGCTATAGTTAGAAATTTGTCACCTACATCAAAGTTTCATATTGCTTTTGAATGGCTATTTGTTGAGGGAAGCAGTATGAAACTGCTTAAAGACATGCGGTATGAACTGAGGGGAAGTCAACTCAGTTTATACATATTACATTGTATTCCCTACAAGTGAAGAACTGATTTAAGCTGAAGTACATGTTGAAGACAAAGCAAACTGCAGATATCTTTAGCTATTTGTACTTGTAAGATACATTGTAAGTAATTCCATATGCCACCACATCTTGAAATTGTTAGGATTAAAAATGTGATGTCTATATGGTAATTACACTAGTTTAGGCTTAAGTTAAAACACAAGGACTAAAAGTGTAATTAGTCCAAAGTGTTAGGATCATTAAAAGTGTCGATTATGTGAGTTTGTATTATTTAAGTCCATTAGTGTTCTTTTGATAATGTCAAATTATTATGTAATAAGGTAATATTATGCTAAAAGAAATGAAAAGCATAATTTACCAAAGTCTAGGACTATTTGTGACAAGTTAGGAAAATAAGAAGAAGTCTCCATCCATCACCTTTAAATCCCCTCTAATCTTCATTAGAGGGTGATGCACTTGTAACAAACTCTTCCATTTTCCCTCCCTTTTATATCATTTGAATTTCAAATACTTGCCCTTCTCTACAATTCTCTATATGCATACATGTTTGATATGATTGATTCAAGATTAATGTGACCTAATAAGTGGTATCATCGCCAAAATGAATTAGAGTTTTCATTTTGTGAGGTTTTTTCACGCCCGAGAATTCGATTTGTGTCCGTAAAGGTACAATATTTCGGAATTCGTGAAATTTTTGAGCTTTCGAGATCGATTGTTGGCAGTAAATTTTGATATTTGGGATTATCGATGTAGTTTTACTTCATAACAGTTCTCGAGTGTATTCCTGTTCTCGTAAGAAGTTTAGCATCTCCGAAAGTGTTATTCTTGATTTTTAGCAATTCATAATGATAGTTGTGAATTTCAGAAAAGAAATATCATGTAATAGATATATACGACCTTTCAGTTCTATCGAAAATCGTATATTAGGGGCTTAGTCTCAAACTTAGTTTTATCGAGTTTTATGAGTTTCACATTTTTTGTTTTATCGAATTTGTGCAATAAGTTTTTTGGCTACGATTTTAACCTCGGAAATAAGCTTTCAAATACATAACATACATCCAATTTGCATGGTTTTTAACGTGAATGAAGTGTTTGAAAAACAAATTATTTCAAATTTGAAAAAATTCGGACGTCAAATTCTGTTTTATCGAATTTGAATTTTAAAGACTTTTGGATTATCTAGTCATCATAAATTTCACGTTTCATCGAATTTGTTGTATTAATAATCCATAATTGTTGATTTTTCAAAATTTGGACCTACCGAGTTTGTAGCTAAATCGAGTTTAGGTTTTTACCGTGTTTGAATTTCCAAGTTAATAAGTTTGTAGATTACAAGTTATGTACTGGTCGAAAAGTTTATTCGATCCTCATGACTACATGTTTATCCGTGAACAGTGTTGTCCGAGTTTGACTACTGTTACCGAATTTGATACTATTCTCACAAATATCACTCATTTTCGTCTACAAAGATCCAATCTTTGAATCATAAGACATGTCGACATCCAAAACATACCAACAATCCCTTGCTGATGCCGGTTCTGAGACTAGGCCTCCCATGCTTGAAAGGGGTAGTTACATACCGTGGGCAAGTAGATTCAGACGATATCTAAACCGGAAGAGAGACAACCGGAAGTGGCTTCTCAAAGCACTTGATGAAGGCCCTTATGAGTTTAAGAATTTCGTTCCTGAAGGCTCGACAATACCACGATTGCAAACTGCAGAGGATCTTGAAGGTGATGACTTATTGCTCCATGATGCTGAAATGGAGGTCATGAATATGATTCTACTTTCTATTCCTAATGAGATTTACAATTCTCTTGGAGTGTGTTGCACTTCGACCAAGGATATGTGAACACGAGTTGACGTTTGATGAGGGAAATATACAAAACAAAGTTACAGATAACCCTGTTTCACGAAACCTAATTTGATCAATATGTTGCTGATCCGAGAAGAAGCACTTGTTTTCTTTTTACAACCGTTTTGCCAATTAATGAATGATTGGAAATAAACAACATGAATTTTCCGAACCGTGACAATTAACACAAAGTATCAGAATATTTTTGCAACCAGAATGTTGAAACGTATGTGACTCAAGTTCGTCTTGCTAAACAATTGAATGTGGACTCGTTCGATGATCTTTTTGACTATCTTTAGCAATTTGAGAAACTGGTTAATGCTTCAAGAGCAAAGAATTAGAATGTACTCATGACCCTTTGGCTCTATACACGGGTTCATCTTCCAGAAACACATCGTCTTATTATGTGACACATCCCACGTCTGTGGTTGATTATGAAGATGAATACCAGCAGGATGATGTTCACACCAATTCTGAAGATCCTCTAACATCTGCAATGTTGTTACTTGCTCGAGCCATTACTCAAAATTTTTCTACTCCAACAAATAATCGTCTTCGCACTTCATCCAATACCAGAAACCAAGCAATCATTCAAGGAGACAGGGTGAATATTCAAAGCAGGAACTCTGGTAATGCTGGAAGAAATAATAGACGAGCTTATGTTCAGGAGGAAATCGTAGAGGGATCGAATGCTCCAAATGAGACCGGAAATGTTCAAAGGACTCTTCGAACCTCGTCTTCAGGAAACACTTCAACTGTTCAATGCTACAACTGCAGTGGAAAAGGACATTATGCTAGGAATTGTCCAAAGCCAAGAGTTCGGGACTCGAAATACTTCATGGAACAAATGTTGCTGGCAAAACAGGATGAAGCTGGAGTAATTCTTACCGATGAGCAGAATGATTTTCTCTTTGCTGATGCTTCAAGGATGGAAGAAATTGAAGAACTCAGTGCAAACATATGCTTAATGGCCAGAATTCAACCAGCTGATAACACTTCTGATGCTGGGCCAAGCTATGATTCTGCATTTATAAGTGAGGTACAATCTTCATCCAACACTGAAAATGAAGAACAAATGTATCCAACTCATACTAAAATTATTAACAGTACTATTGGTGATGATCAAATTGATAGCGATATTATATTTGATTCACCTAATGGGAATGTTAATAGTGGCAGTATTGAAAAAGATACACATGTTCCTGATCTATGTGCGTTAGAGCAATTAGCTAGAAATGCATATCAGGAAGCTGAAAAACAACAAATATTTGCTCAAAAAGTTCAAAAACAAAACACGACTTTGACTAGTCAGCTTGAGTTGTATAAGGAAAGGGTTCGGGTTTTGGAAAACATAAACGGGGATAATAATTATCTCAACGAATTTCTTGAGGCCGATAAACGAGCAAAACATTTTAGTCAACAAGCCCAGTCTCAATTTGTTCGTGATCGAGATATTATTCGAGATCTAGAAAAACAACGAGATAAATTAGATTTCGATGTCAAAGATTACAAACGGCAAAATGAGGAACTTCAAAAGACTCGTTTAATTTTAAAAAGACAAATGAGTGAAAATGAGGATAAATATCATGACACTGTTCTTGATCTTGAGGTCAAACTGAAAAAGAATGTTGATCTAATTTTGAAACTTGGAAATTCCTTACAAGGAATATTTATGCTTAGACCAAAGTCATTGTCTGTGTATGATCAGCAATTAAAACATGGTTTGGGGTACCCGAATCCTTACACACTCAAGCAAGCAATTTCATAATGTCCAAAGTTATATCTTGCTTCTAGTTTAGGTAATTCAGAGATTTCTTTGAATGTTAGAGATACTAAGGACACTCTTGATGATGCTTCCAAAAGTCAACAAAAAGTGTACGAAAAAATGAATGATTCAATTGCTGTTGCAAATAAACAAAATTGTTAGACAATTGATTATGCACAAATAAATGCTCTCTATAAAGACTTTGTTCCTCAAAAAGAACTTTCTGCTAAGCAAAAATATTTCCATCTTCTTTTATTCCTTCTGACAAAAATTCAAATGCAACTCCTTCTATCCCGGCATCAATGCCGAGTGAGTCACCTTTAATCATTGAATTAGATAAAATAAAAAATTATTTTCAAAGGTTGTCTGAATTAATTCAAAAGAACTGTAAAAGAGCAAGCATTTTTTATACGTCACCTGAAGAAATACAACTCAATGATTTTTGTCAAGATCAACTCAAATCAATTGTCAACGGAGTTACAAATCATTTTAATGATTTAAGACACTATTTCAAGGATAAAAAAGAGATGAAAGCTGTTTTTGAGTCTACAAAAAGTGAACTTTGTAAACTAGAGATGCAAAATGATTTTTTGAAAATTAACTTTTGGAAGTATCTCTCAAGCATGAAGTTGAATTAAGTGTGTTGTTAAATCACAAATGTGTAAACAATTCACTCCATGCTGAAATTGAACAACTTAAAAAGAAATCCATCAAATTCGTCAAAGAGGGTTTGCCAGCAAGAATAAAATGTTCTTGAAAAAAGATGTTCAAAGGTGTGAAAAGCAAAGTGTTGATTTTGAATTAAAGTTACAACATGTAAAAGAAAAACATAAATGGGATTCAAATTTGAAGAATAAAGACACAAATCCTCTTGATTATTCTTGGATTTTAAAAATGGAAAAATTTGAAAGAAGAACGTGTCTTAGGATTTTACGATACAAATCTTTAGATAAAAGAACATGACAAAGTAAAATTAAATATCAATACTTTATCCAATTCAATCAAAAAGACACAATCTCAAAATCAAACGGAAATAGACAAATTAATTACTCATGTCTCTGAGAAAACGTATGCATATGGTGCTATTCGTGTTGAGAATCAGAATCTTTTGTTTGCCATATCTAAGTTAAAAACTAGATTGGCAAATGTTGAAAAAGGTAAGTCTATAAATACTAAGTTTGATAATACAAATGTTCTCCAACCTCATTCTTTGTGTCACAACCATTACACAAACCATTACGATAAACAATAAGAAAACAGAATGTTCAAAAATCAAAGAAAACCATGCTGTATCAAAACCCTCACTTTACAAGACTTTACCACTGCCAAACAAAGAGGGGTAAATTCAAACAAAAATGTCATAGCACCTGGAATGTACAAGGTTGTCACAACACATGAATCACAAACAAATGAGGCTAAGCATGATTTATCTTCTACAGGAATGAATGCTGCATCTAGTGTTAGAAGACCAATGAATAGAGATTCACATGTCAAGAATAGTGTCTTATCTTAACTCTAAGAGCCAGCAAAGAAAATAGCAGTTTATGTTACAAAAAACAAGCAACATAATACATCTAAAAATGTTATCTTCCAAAGAAAATATAATAATAATGATGTTGATGTTTCAAAGCTTCTAAAGCAAAAACCTTGTTATGTTGTTTCTTGTATGAAAAATGTGCTTATTCCATGCCATGCTAACTTGTTTTGCAAATTATAAATTTAAATGTGCATTCAAATGTTCGTAGAACCTTATCCACTAAATCTAGAAAATCTATGATACAAACTTAATGTAGATTCACAAGACTAGGTTTACTAAGGACCGAACCTATCTAAGTCTTAATACTACCTTATGTATCTCCTAAAACCAAAGATTGATGTCGAAGTACCATCAAAAGCTAACGATAAGGTTTTTCTAGTACAAAGTAAAGAAATTTAACCGAGATAAATCTCTATAAGAGAACATGTCATAGAGAACAAGATACGAACTAGTCTCGAATTTTGCAAAATGGTTTTTTAATCAAAACCCAAATGTTGTTTATCTGTCTGCGTTAATAACCACAAAACCGAAATGGACAGAAATAGTAGTTCATCTGAAAAAACATTCGCCGACTCTGTTAAAAATGGGTAGTCCAAATTTTCCCACTTATCATGTGGTGTTTATTCGTTTGTGTATAGGTAGTAAATAGATCGTTCTGTGGATTTATTGATAGTGGTTGTTCTAAGCAATATGACGGGTGATACGATCATTGCAAAAAAATTTCATTGAAAATTAATGGACACGCAGAAATGTATATTGCACAATCATAGGCTATGGAATTATATATAGGGTAAATATCACTATTTGTCATGTATAATATGTTGAAGGTCTTGGACATAATCTCTTTAACGTTGGACAATTTTGTGATGGCGATTTAGAAGTGAGCTTTTTTTACTAAGACATGTTTATCTGCGTAAACTGGAAGTAGATGATTTCTTACCAGGTTGGTTCGCTGCATCAAATTTTCATAATACTATCTCCATTTCTGACATGGCTCTTTTTCACCCCGTTTGTCCCTAAATGTCAAAGGAAACTTTGAAAAAGTCATGGTTATGGCACCATAAGACTCTCACGTATCTTAATTTTTGGAAACATAAACTATCTTACCAGACTTGACATGGTTGATGGTCCTACCAAAGTCTAAATATGGAATAGATCTACCTTGTTCTGCTTGTGATTGAGAAAAAGAAAGAAAGCTTCTCATCGGCACCAAATTATTCCACGTGACACACCAAATTGTAATTACTTTATATGGATTTAATGGCGGACGCATTGCGGGTAGCTTCGATCAAATGGATAGCATATATTTTTTGTGATCGTGGATGATTATTCCGATATACAATGTTACTTCTTCATTCGAAAGATGAAACCCAGAGATTATAAAGAAATTCATTTTGCTCAAAGCTCAACTTAATTATAAAGCCAAAGTTACAAGATTCGTCACAGACAAGGTACTAACTTCAAAAATGAAACTCTTAAATCTCATTAATTATGAAAAGTTAGCAACATGCAACAATTTACAAACTGCTCAACGCCTGCAGCAAAATGGAGTAGTGAAAGACGTATCGAACTCTGTTGAGCTAAACTCATGACGATCTTATCTTTACACATTACCTGAATTTCATTGGCGCTGAAGTAGTGCTAACCGCTTGTATTTACTCAAAATCAGTCAATCATTCTACAACTGTCATAACAAAACACCTTAGAGTTATTAACTGGCAGAAAGCCTAATGTTGATATTTTCATAGATTGGTTCATTGTGTTACCAACCAAAAGACGAGATGAACTTGGAAAAATGAAACCAAAGCAGACATGGGGTCTTATTGGTTTATTTGCAACATCAAGAGGGTCTCGAATCTATAACCATACGTCACTAAAAAGATTATGGAAACCATACAATCAAGTTATGACGGAGCTCACGAGCCATGCTTCTGACAGATTGTTTAGAACCCGACCTTCAACGATTCATAAATCATAATATCATCAAGTAGTAAACAATGAATCCTCTAATCTAAAATAAGATTTGGGATAATATTGTTCGGATCCAATGTATGAAGAATATATTGATAAGAGTTTTCAAAAAAAAAATCTGATACACCCATCAGTACCGCTGCACAAGCGACTCAATTCATGAAGACTTACCTACCATATCCTTTAATTATTGGTTGATGAACATGAGGCTCCTCTCATTGTCACTACATCTGATGAACAAACCTCTCTAATCTCTTTAAGTAAGGCGGATGAATTCAATCAATAAGATTTTGCTGATTTTGATGGCAATTCATAGTTCGTTCCATATAATCCTCTAAGTCAATTGGAATTTGAGTCATCAACGACTCTAGAACCATCAAATGTGCAAAATTTCCACCAAGTACAACCCTCAACTCACATTTGGACAAAAGACCATCCTCTAGACCAAGTTATTGGTTATCCATCCAAACTTGTCATGACTCGTCAATGGCTACACACAGATTCTAAGGTATGCATGTATGCATTAACCGTCAACCACTATTGAACCCAAAGAATGATCAAAGAAGCTATAGGCAATCATAGTCTTGATTGAGTTTCATAGCAAGATGAGTTGAATCAATTTGAGAGACTTTAAGTTTGGGAACTCATTCCACGACCAGAAGAAAAGAATATTATTGCTCTCAAATGGCTCTGGAAGAATAAGTGTGATAGTTCCCTATAACCTTGGCTCTGGTACCATCTGTAACACCCCCAAAATCAGGTAGCAGCGGAATGGTAACAATGGGGTGCTACGTCAAAGTACAACAATCAAGATATAGGAAACGACCATAAATGGACGTTTAAGACAAGATTTCATTCGATGCCATAGCAAAATATCAGAGTTTATACATTAGGTCCCATATGTTTTAAAAGTCATAAACATTTCAAGTACATATTTAATTAAACAAAAGCTTCATAATACCAAAAGATGACTTAAGTTTTTAAAGATAATAAAAGTTGCATTAATTATAGATAAACACAGAATCCATCTTCATTGATATCCGTCACGGCTCCCGTCTAATCTTCATACTCTAGGACCTGAAATTACATGCTAAAAGTCAACACAAAGGTTGAGTGAAATCATAGGTTTATCGGTAAAAAGGTGGACACAAGATTTTTGTAATAGTAGACTTTAAAACACATTCAGTAGTCCAAAACGTTTATTATTGCACTAAGCTCATGACCCCGAAGCCTTAACTAGATTTGTGCCCCAATCAGAATATAGGATGCTTGCCAACAACCTAACACCTCTCAATGTTAAATGCACCTTGATCAAACTAGTGACCCAAGGAAAGGTGGGGATTGTCAGTCCCGATAGATCTATCCACAACACTCACGCTTACTACAATAGCAATTAACGGTTCATGATAAATAGGGACTTCACGGCAATACGGTAACTTAGCATTAATAATCAGGCAGTAATCTGGATAGTATACACTTTGTAAACACTTAGAAAACACTTGTGTCCAATAAATGTAAGAGATCGAATTTAAACCAAGTATTATATATATAAGATTATATATAATGCAATAATGACAATCGGAAATAAAAAGGGGGCTATGAACTCACCTCGAGTGAATGGTAATCAACAAGTATTCACAATAGAAAATGCGTCACGAATGAAATCCCCAAGGCAAACCTGAATCCCAATATATTCGTATAATTACTAAAAACTTTGATTATTATAGTCGTATATGCTCAATCAAACTAATCGTTCGGGCTATCATAAAAAGGTCATGTAGTGACGTATGAGGAGCTAGGACACTTTAAATCGTAAATCCAACAACTCGTCGATACGCCACCCCGAAGAGGCCTCATTATGAAACTCCCTAGTAATATAAAACTTTAAAGAAAAAAGATAACTAATACCACATATAATTCTATATAGCTACATCACCATCTAATCGTTTTAGTGAAATCATATTTATAAAGTAAAAACGTTTATAAGTATACTTTAGTAAAACTGGCGTAACTTTCTCGTTTTAAGTCCGTTTCTTTCGTTTCTTACGTCCACGCCTTCGTATTAAGACGAGTTATAAAAATGTAACATTTTCAAAATTTTAGTTTTTCTGATGAATAGTGATTTTACTATTCATAACAGTTATATATTTATTTTTATAGATTTAGTTATCGTAAATCTCGTAAATGTCGTAACTTATTCGTTTTAACTCCGTTTTTAGCGATTCTTTCGAGCATGTCTTCGTATTTAAAAGTTTTATCGATTTATTGATGTTTTAAAAATATAAGTTTCTGTGGTGAATAGTAATTTTTATAAAAATAGTTTTATAAAAGTATATATTTAACGTAAACTTGAAATCGTCGTATCTTTTTCGTTATAAATCGGTTTTTCGAGTTTCTTATCATTTTGGAAATCTATGAACGTACTATTTTATAAAACATAAAAACCATGCTTTGGATTTTCGATAGCAAAACAGCCTCTTAAGAATAATTAGGTACTCATATATATAAACTTGTTTTATATACTTTTTCAACTTAATAAAATACCACAAGTTTTCCACAACTTATTATATACTTGTCTTACATATAATAGAGTCCAAGATCCATATTTACATCCATATAACATGTGTATAAGTTCATGAAATCATGTTTACAAGAAAATCCATTTTTACAAGTCAAACATATCCTAAATGGTGATATTGCTAAATAGAACATATAAACACATAAAATCATATATAAAATTCATAAAGGGTTTTTAGGTAACTAATATGATGGTGGTGATGAACAAACAAAGATCTACACACTTGTTTAGCAACCAAACCAAGCTTTGCCAACTCAGAAAACCCAAATTTCCATAAAACCCTAACTTGCTTTTCATTGCTTAGATACTATGCAAACCTTTAGCCAACCTTTCAAACACCTTAGGTTTATCATAGGAAGATGTATGGAGTACTTGTATGGTCTTAGAAAATCAAGCTATGGAGTGTTATATTGGGTTTTGAGCCCGTGAGCTAGGGAAGGGGAAGGAGGAGAGGTTTTTGTATTTTACACTTATACCAAATGAGATGTGTGGTGTTTCTAGTTGCTAGTGAATGTGCTTTTAATATCACGACATGGGCTAGTCAAAGAGAAATAGGAAGTCTTGAGAACATGATGAGTAAAACAAGGAATCTTTGTCAAGGTATGGTAAGCATGGCTAGGTTTAATGACAAGTGATGTACAAAAGACCAAGTTGAGATTTTGTTGTGATATTTCTTGATGTGTACACAAAATTCAGTTTATACATGCATATGTGTAAGATATTTTGTTATTTTTAGGTATTGGGTATAAATGCGGGTATTTGTTGAAGCGTAGAAAAGGTTATGGTGGCTTTTCGGGTATCCTAAATGATATTTGAATTGCGAAAACGAAACATTTTACGCAACCAATAAAAATAAAATATAAAAAGTTGATTATTACTTTCGTAAAAATAATATATTGCTTACTTGACGAAAACTTTAATTCGTTTGGTGTCCGTTTACGTTAATTGTTGATTTTTAGTTTACGCGATTTTACTATATAATAAGAATTAAAAGTAAACACGTACGAAAAAAAATTAGTAAAATAGATGACGTCGTAAATGACCTGAAAATACGGAATGTTACAGTCTCCTCCGGTTTAAAGACCTTTCCTCAAGGCTCAAGTATGGCGGCACTTGAGGAAAGTACGGTTCGGAGAAGAGATGCGGGAAATATTTCATCGGAATTGGTCTATCATGTTCCCATATACCTCAGCTCCTTGCCGAGAGTTCCAACGAACTTTGACTAATGGAATTCTTCTTCGCTTTAGCTTTTTCACATCTCGTTCCACGATCTCAATAGGTTCTTTAACAAAACGTAGATTTTCATTAATCTCGATCTCATCCAAAGGTACTTGAACATCTGGCTCAACCAAGCATTTCTTGAGGTTCGACACATGAAACGTGTCGTGAACACAGCTTAGCTCCTGGGGTAACTTCAGCCGATAAGCCACCGGTCCAACACGCCACGATTCAAATGGTCCCACATGATCGTGGATGCAACTTTTCCTTTCTTACCAAATCGTACCACTCCCTTCCATGGAGATACCTTAAGTAACAATCGGTCTCCAACCTTGAATTCAAGAGGTTTACGCCTCTTATCAGCATAGCTTTTCCGGCGACTCTTGCCGTTTTCAATCTTTCCTTAATTTGAACAATCTTTTCAGTCGTTGTCTTGCACAATTTTCTCCTGAGGTCCAATAACTTGACTTTCTACCAACTACCAGTCCATATCACGTGGGATCTACATTTCGCCCGTACAGAGCCTCAGAATGGTGCGCACGTTAATGCTTTGTGTGTAACTGTTATTATAGAAAAACTCAATCAATGGAAGATGAGTATCCCAACTGCCACCAAAATCCATAACACAAGCTCGAAGCATATCCTCTAGCGTCTGAATAGTACGCTCACTCTGACCGTTGGTCTGAGGGTGGTAAGCCGTAATCATGTTTAGTCTCGTACCCAACGCTTTCTGAAAAGCTTGCCATAAGTGTTATGTGAATCGACCATCGCGGTCTGAAATGATTGACACCGGCATACCATGTCTTGTAACAATCTTATTGGTATAAATCTTTGCTAATTTCTTCGTCTTGTAGTCCTTCACAATAGTAAGAATTGAGCCCGACTTGGTCAATCTATCCACAATGACCCAAATCGTATCATACCCACTGCTGCTTTTAGGAAACTTTGTGATAAAGTCCATTGTTAACTTTTCCCATTTCCACTCAGGAATTTCTAGTTGCTGAAGAAATCCTAAGGGTTTCTGATGTTCAGCTTTAATCTTAGAGCACGTAAGACATCTGCTAACGTACTCAGCAATGTCTCTCTTCATACCAGGCCACCAATACAAGTCTCTCAGATCACAGTACATCTTATCTACACCCGGAGTACTGAAAATCTAGATTCTGGGCTTTCATCCTGATTAATTTCCTTACACCCACCAACTGATGGAATTCCAATACAATCAAATAAGTAAATTTCTCACCATCATCTTGTTGCTCAACGTGGTTCTTTCTAATCCTAGCCATTCAGTTGGGCTTTGAGATCCTTAGAAGCTTTCGCCTTGCGCTTACCAAAATCTAGTCTTAATCTAAATGATAGTAATACTCATAGCACGTACTCGTCTTGGCTTGAGTCTTTCTTTTCTGCTCAAGGCATCTGCCACCATGTCGCGCTTGCCCGTGTGGGTTATTTGATCTCAGACTCGTATCACTGAGTAGCTCGATCCACCGCCTTTGGCTTCATATTAAATCTGTTCTGGCAAATATGGTACTGGGAGACTCTTGTGGTCAGTGTAGATAACACTTTTTGTCCCATAAAGATAATGTCTCTAGATTTTAAGAGCGAACACCACCGCACCCAATTCCAGGTCATGGGTGGTATAATTTTTCTCATGCTTCTTCAACTGTCTTGACGCATACGCTATCACTTTGCCCCGCTGCATCAGCACGCACCCAAAACCTTGTTTTGATGCATCACAATAGACCACAAAGTCATCGGGTCCATCGGGGAGTGCTAACACAGGAGCATTGCATAGTTTCTCCTTCAGAATTTGGAAAGCTTCATCTTGTTTATCGCCCCACACATAAGCCTTATTCTTTTGAGTCAACAGGGTGAGGGGCTTGGCGATCTTGGAGAAATTCTCAATAAATCTCCGGTAGTAACCCGCCAATCCTAAAAATGAACGGATTTCAGTTGACGATTCAGGAGTCTTCCAGTTCTTGACAGACTCAACCTTGCTAGGATCCACGTGGATACCGTCACGGTTGACCACATGTCCTAGGAACTGAACTTCTTGTAACCAAAATTCGCACTTTGAAAAATTTGGCAATACACTCTTCCCTTCTGAGTAAGTCTAAAATCGTTTTCAATGTGGACTTCATGTTCTCTTCTGACTTTGAAGTAGATAAGATGTCGTCAATGAACACAAGTACTAAGTTTGTCCAAAAGCGATTTGCAGACGCGATTCATTAAGTCCATGAATATTTCTGGTGCTTTCCTCTGCCAAATGGCATGACGTGTACTCAAATGCCTGTATCGAGTTCTAAACGCGTTCTTCGTTAATATCTTCTCTCGATTCCCTCTCAACTGATAGATATCCCGATGCAAGATCTATCTTCGGAGAAACAACACGCACCGTTGTAATTTGGTCCCAAGACAAGTCATCAATTCTGGGAAGGTAACGGTTTCTGTATAGTCAACTGTTTAGTTCCCTGTAGTCAATACACATTCTCATCGAACCGTCTTTCTTCTTGACAAAGAGCACATGTGCTCCCCATGGTGAGTGACTTGGTCGAATAAAACCCTTCTCTTGAAGTTCTTTAAGCTGGTTCGACAATTCAAACATTTCTGAATGGGATAACCGGTATGGAGATCTAACAACTGGCGATGCGCCTGGAATCAGATCAATGCGAAATTTAATCGTCTCCACAATAGGTAAACTAACAGATCGTTTAGAAATACCTCAGGGAAGTCTCGGACAACACGTATGTCATCAAGCTTTTTCTCATCAGCCTTGATACATGCAAGTGGACGAAGATCCTTTTTTGGCCTCTCGCTTTGAACTTCAAGAATCTTGCCATTCGGAAGAGGAATACGAACAATCTTCTCATAACAATCGATGAGAGCTTGCTGGTATGCCAACCAATCCATTCCAATTATAACATCAAAACTACCTAGCCGGGTTGGTAACAAGTCTATTTTGAACACGTGATTACACAAGACTAAGGTGCAACTACGTAAAATGGTATTGGTGCTAACAACTTTTCCGTCTGCTAATTCGATTTCATAACTAGTATTTAAAGTGGCTGGGGCAATATCAATAAAATGTGTAAACGCAAAAGATACAAAACTCTTCTTAAATCTCCTGGGCGGCATGATTCCTGGCACACACAAGTACACAATTCGTTGAGAATTTGTAAAGGTATGCAGAGTCATGGCACATGGTAAATAATGGAGAATGATATAAATAATCATAAATTAATCAGGATAGTCGATATTTATATAATTGATCGATAGAAATAGATATTGATATGTCAAAAGATAGACGTAAGAGATCGAATTTAAACCAAGTATTATATATATAAGATTATATATAATGCAATAATGACAATCGGAAAAGTAAGTAAGGATCAGGGAATACGCGCGCGTGGATATCAGATAGCGATGAAGGATTCTGTATTTAAAAATGAAAGAAAAGAAAACCTTTAAACTTTGTGGTTATAGACTAGGTTTTGAAAATGACCCAGTTCCCTATAACCTTGGCTCTGGTACCATCTGTAACACCCCCAAAATCAGGTAGCAGCGGAATGGTAACAATGGGGTGCTACGTCAAAGTACAACAATCAAGATATATGAAACGACCTTAAATGGACGTTTTAAGATAAGATTTCATTCGATGCCATAGCAAAATATCAGAGTTCATACATTAGGTCCCATATGTTTTAAAAGTCATAAACATTTTAAGTACATATTTAATTAAACAAAAGCTTCATAATACCAAAAGATGACTTAAGTTTTTAAAGATAATAAAAGTTGCATTGAATATAGATAAACACAGAATCCATCTTCATTGATATCCGTCACGGCTCCCGTCCAATCTTCATACCCTAGGACCTGAAATTCCTGCTAAAAAAGTCAACACAAAGTTGAGTGGAAATCATATTTTTTATCGGATAAAAGGGGTGGACCACAAGATCGAATAAATAGTAAACCTCAGAAATACACATTTAGTAGAGTCCAAAACATTTATTATTGCACTAAGCTCATGACCCCGAAGCCTTAACTAGATTTGTGCCCCAATCAGAATATAGGATGCTTGCCAACAACCTAACACCTCTCAATGTTAAATGCACCTTGATCAAACTAGTGACCCAAGGAAAGGTGGGGATTGTCAGTCCCGATAGATCTATCCACAACACTCGCGCTTACTACAATAGCAATTAACGGTTCATGATAAATAGGGACTTCACGGCAATAAGGTAACTTAGCAATAATATTCAGGCAAAAATCTGGATAGCATACACTTTGTAAACACTTAGAAAAACACTTGTGTCCAATAGTAAAACAAGCAATGTAATTCACCCCGTAGATTTTGTAAAACAAGTAGATAGAAATGGGGCTATGAACTCACCTCGAGTGAATGGTAATCAACAAGTATTCACAATAGAAAATGCGTCACGCTTACGATCGAATGCAACCTAATCCAATATAGGTCGTATAAGTACTAAACACTTTGATTATTTATAGGTCGTATAGCTCATCATACTATCGTTCGGGCTATCATAATTAAGAGGTCATGTAGTGACGTATGAGGAGCTAGGACACTTTAAATCGTAAATCCAACAACTCGTCGATACGCCACCCCGAAGAGGCCTCATTATGAAACTCCCTAGTAATATAGTACTTTGATTAACTAATACCACATATAATTCTATATAGCTACATCACCATCTAATCGTTTTAGTGAAATCATATTTATAAAGTAAAAACGTTTATAAGTATACTTTAGTAAAACTGGCGTAACTTTCTCGTTTTAAGTCCGTTTCTTTCGTTTCTTACGTCCACACCTTCGTATTAAGACGAGTTATCAAAATATAATATTTTCAAAATCTGAGTTTTCTGATGAATAGTGATTTTTACTGTTCATAACAGTTATATATTTATTTTTATAGATTTAGTTATCGTAAATCTCGTAAATGTCGTAACTTATTCGTTTTAACTCCGTTTTAGCGATTCTTTCAAGCATGTCTTCATATTTAAAAGTTTTATCGATTTATTGATGTTTTAAAAGTATAAGTTTCTATGGTGAATAGTAACTTTTATAAAAATAGTTTTATAAAAGTATATATTTAACGTAAACTTGAAATCGTCGTATCTTTTTCGTTATAAATTGGTTTTTCGAGTTTCTTATCATTTTGGAATCGTCATGAGGCGTACTATCTTTTTAAAACATGGTAGGGCTATTACCAAGGTCGAACCAAAACAGCCCCTTTATAATACTTATACATATTCATTTTTATAACTTGTTTTATATACCTTTTAACTTAATAATTTACCACAAGTTTTCCAAGACTTATTATATACTTGTCTTACATATTATAAAGTTCATTTGTCCATATTTTGTCCAAGATCATCAAGATCAACAAGTCCACTTATCACATGAAATCATAAGCTTTCTTAAGTACACTTTTAACCATAAACTTATACCAACTTTTTATACTTAACCCATGAGTGTACAAGACTTATATTTCTTTTATAACATCATAATAACATTCATATAACATGTGTATAAGTTCATAAAATCATGTTTACAAGAAAAATCCATTTTTACAAGTTAAACATATCCTAATGGTGATTTAACTATATAGAACTCATATATGCATAAAATGATAAATGTAAAGACATAAAGGGTTTTAGATAACCTTATGGTGATGTAATATGATAACCAACACAATCCAAACCCTTGTTTAGATTATAAACCAAAGCTTGCAAGATCTTGAAACCCTAAACCCTAATCTTTTTGTTTAACACTTGTAAAGATTTAAACAAACCTTCAAAACATCTTAGTAGGTCTTAGATATGATGTGTGTATGCTTGTATAAGTAGTAGAAAATTTGTATGGGTTGGTTGTGGTGCTTGGTTTTAAGCTGTGAGCTAGGAGGGGGGAGGAGGAGAGGTTTTTATGTTTTACACTTATACAAATGAGATGTGTGTGTTCTAGTTGCTAGTGAATGTCTTTTAATTATCTCACCATGGCTAGACAAGATGTGACATAAAGTCTTGGGACAATGGAAGGATTTTCATGGAAAGTTCTTTTGGTCTTGGTCCTCATAAGTAAGGATCATCCTATGCTTTAAGGAATTGTGTTTTCCAACTTTGTCAATCTTTGTGTTTTTTTCATCCTACTAACCGATATGTAGGTATATGGCTCGGCAAGGAGGGGGGTAAGATATTTTTGTAATTTTTTATGGCTATTGGCGGTATAAAGTTAGGAATTTTTTGAAGCGTAGAAAAGTATGGTCTTCCGGTATGCCTAAATGTATTTAATTGTAAACGTAAACGTTTACGCAAAAAAATAAGATGAACAAAGTTATTAATTATCCTCATAATAATCATATAACACTTGCTTGATGTAAACATTTAATTGTTTAATGCCCGTTTACATTGTATGATCATTTTCAGTCTACGCGATTTAGCTTAACGATTAAAATTAAAAGTGAACGCGTACGAGAAAAAAAATAAATAGTGAAATTAAATAGTATTGTAAATGACCTGAAAATACGGAATGTTACAGTCCTTCCCCGTTAAATGAGCCTTGTCCTCAAGGCTCAAGTTGCGACATTTGACGAAGGTACGGGTTCGGAGAAAAGATGCGGATATTTTATCCGGAATTGGTCTTCTCGTTCCCAGGTATACTCAGCTCCTTGCCGAGAGTTCCAACGAACTTTGACTAATGGGATTCTTCTTCGCTTTAGCTTCTTCACATCTCGTTCCACGATCTCAAGAGGTTCTTCAACAAAACGAAGATTTTCATCAATCTCGATCTCATCCAAAGGCACTTGAACATCTGGCTCCGCCAAACATTTCTTGAGGTTTGACACATGAAACGTGTCGTGAACACAACTTAGCTCCTGGGGTAACTTCAGCCGATAAGCCACCGGTCCAACACGCTCGATGATTTCAAATGGTCCGACATATCGTGGTGCTAGTTTTCCTTTCTTACCAAATCGTACCACTCCCTTCCATGGAGATACCTTCAGTAACACTCGGTCTCCAACTTCGAATTCAAGAGGCTTACGTCTCTTATCAGCATAGCTTTTCTGGCGACTTCTTGCCGTTTTCAATCTTTCCTTGATTTGAAAAATCTTTTCAGTCGTTTCTTGCACAATTTCTGGTCCAATAAGCTGACTTTCTCCAACTTCAGTCCATATTACGGGGGATCTACATTTCCGCCCGTACAGAGCCTCAAATGGTGCACACTTAATGCTTGTGTGGTAACTGTTATTATAAGAAAACTCAATCAATGGAAGATGAGTATCCCAACTGCCACCAAAATCCATAACACAGGCTCGAAGCATATCCTCCAGCGTCTGAATAGTACGCTCACTCTGACCGTCGGTCTGAGGGTGGTAAGCTGTACTCATGTCTAGTCTTGTACCCAATGCTTCCTGAAGAGCTTGCCATAAGTGTGACGTGAATCGACCATCACGGTCTGAAATGATTGACACCGGCACACCATGTCTCGCTACAATCTCGTTGACATAAATCTTTGCCAGCTTCTCGGTTTTGTAGTCCTCACGAATAGGTAGGAAATGAGCCGACTTGGTCAGTCTATCCACAATGACCCAAATCGTATCATACCCACTGCTGCTTTTAGGCAACTTTGTGATAAAGTCCATTGCTAACTTTTCCCATTTCCACTCAGGAATTTCTGGTTGCTGAAGAAGTCCTGAGGGTTTCTGGTGTTCGGCTTTAATCTTAGAGCATGTAAGACATCTGCTAACGTACTCAGCAATGTCTCTCTTCATACCAGGCCACCAATACAAGTCTCTCAGATCATAGTACATCTTATCTGCACCCGGATGTACTGAATATCTAGATGTATGAGCTTCATCCATGATTAATTTCCTTACATCTCCAATTGATGGAATCCAGATACGATCAAAGAAGTAAATTTCACCATCAGCTCGTTGCTCAAAGTGTCTTTCTAATCCTCTTAGCCATTCAGCTGGGGCTTTGAGATCCTTGGAAGCTTCGCTCTGTGCTTCCAAAATCTTAGTCTTAAGTCCAGAATGAATAGTAATACTCATAGCACGTACTCGTCTCGGCTTGAGTCTTTCTTTTCTGCTCAAGGCATCTGCCACCACATTTGCCTTGCCTGGGTGGTATTTGATCTCGCATTCATAATCACTAAGAAGCTCGATCCACCGCCTTTGGCGCATATTCAACTCTTTCTGATCGAATATGTACTGGAGACTCTTGTGGTCAGTGTAGATGACACTTTTCGTACCATAAAGATAATGTCTCCAGATTTTAAGGGCAAACACCACCGCACCCAATTCCAGGTCGTGGGTGGTATAATTATTCTCATGTATCTTCAACTGTCTTGACGCATATGCTATCACTTTGCCTTGCTGCATCAGCACGCACCCAAAACCTTGTTTTGATGCATCACAATAGACCACAAAGTCATCGGGTCCATCGGGGAGTGCTAACACAGGAGCATTGCATAATTTCTCCTTCAGAATTTGGAAAGCTTCCTCTTGCTTATCGCCCCACACATATGCCTTATTCTTTTGAGTCAACAGGGTGAGGGGCTTTGCGATCTTGGAGAAATTTTCGATAAACCTTCGGTAGTAACCTGCCAATCCTAGAAATGAACGGATTTCTGTTGGTGACTCAGGGGTCTTCCAGTTCTTGACTGACTCAACCTTGCTAGGATCCACGTGGATACCGTCTCGGTTGACCACATGTCCTAGGAACTGAACTTCCTTCAACCAAAATTCGCACTTTGAAAATTTGGCGTACAACATCTCCGTCTTGAGTAAGTCTAGAATTGTCTTCAGGTGGACTTCGTGCTCTTCTTCTGACTTGGAGTAGATTAAAATGTCGTCAATGAACACAATTACGAATTTGTCCAAATACGGCTTGCAGACGCGGTTCATTAAGTCCATAAATATTGCTGGCGCGTTTGTCATCCCAAATGGCATGACTGTGAACTCAAAGTGCCCATATCGGGTTCTAAACGCGGTCTTCGGTATATCTTCTTCTCGGACTCTCAACTGATGATATCCGGAACGAAGATCTATCTTGGAGAAGCAACACGCACCTTGTAATTGATCAAACAAGTCATCAATTCTGGGAAGAGGGTAACGGTTCTTTATAGTCAACTTGTTTAGTTCCCTGTAGTCAATACACATTCTCATCGAACCGTCCTTCTTCTTGACAAAGAGCACAGGTGCTCCCCATGGTGAGTGACTTGGTCGAATAAAACCCTTCTCTTGAAGTTCTTTGAGCTGGTTCGACAATTCTAACATTTCTGAAGGGGCTAACCGGTATGGAGATCTAACAACTGGCGATGCGCCTGGAATCAGATCGATGCGAAATTCTATCTCTCGCATAAGAGGTAAACCTAACAGATCATCTGGAAATACCTCAGGGAAATCTCGGACAACACGGATGTCATCAAGCTTTTTCTCATCAGCCTTGATACATGCAAGTGATCCAAGATCCTTTTCCGGCCTCTCGCCTTGAACTTCAAGAATCTCGCCATTCGGAAGAGGAATACGGACAATCTTCTCATAACAATCGATGAGAGCTCGGTAGTATGCCAACCAATCCATTCCAATGATAACATCAAAACTTCCTAGTTGGGTTGGCAACAAGTCTATTTTGAACACGTGATTTAACAAGACTAAGGTGCAACTACGTAAAATGGTATTGGTGCTAACAACTTTTCCGTCTGCTAATTCGATTTCATAACTAGTATTTAAAGTGGTTGGGGCAATATCAATAAAATGTGTAAACGCAGAAGATACAAAACTCTTCTCAGCACCCGAATCAAAGAGAATACAAGCGTAGTGATCATTAAGAAGAAACATACCCGTGACCACATTCGGATTTTGCTATGGATTTTCAATCACCACGTAAGCTCTCCCACGAGCTCCATCATTTTGCTGGTTCCCTGCTTTCGGACACTTGTCCTTGAAATGTCCTTTCTCACCACACCCGAAACATGTCACATTCTGCAGGAAGTCATTACCTGCACCCTGAAGCTTACCTGCACCCTGAAGTCTAACTTCTTACAATCTCCTTCTCCATGTGACCTATTACTTTGACATCTCTGGCACTTTTGCAGGACTCCGGTACAATGATGAGGTAAGTTGCACCAGGTTGCATTATGGTAAATTTCCAGCATAAATCTTTCCTCCAGTGTCGGGGCTTTGTGTAGCATATGCCCTGACACATGTTTATGGTCTCATGTTTTGTTGCTCCGGTTGGATGATTTGTTGTTTCGGTTGCGCGTTATTGTTGTTGTTGTGGCTTATTGTTGTTGTTTGTGGTTGTTGTTGTATTTATGGTTATGTTGTTGTTGTATTCTCTGGTTGTCTTCCCATTTCCTCTTATTGCTTTCACCAATTCTTGCAGCCCTACCCTGAACTGATTGCTCGACCAGTTCACGGGCCATGTTGATTGCCTCATGCAGATTTGCAGGTTTTGAAGAAGTGATATTTCCTTTTATTCTTTCAGGAAAACCACGAACATACCTTTCAATCTTTTTCTTTTCTAGTAGCACCAATTCGGGACACATCAGGCCAGTTCCGTGACAGATTGTTGTAAGCTTCAATATCATCCTCCTTTCAGTAGTAGAGTCCAAAGCTACTTGTTCCATCCCTTTGGATTTCAGTTGTTGGGCAGTTTTTCGGTGGTCATCATAGCTTTCACGTTGCACCAGGGGATCTGATTAGCATTAGCAAGTCCCAAAGTCTGAACATTTCCGTTCCACCAGGTTAGAGCATGACCCTCGGACGTTGCACATATCAAAACTTCCACTTTGTCATCTTCAGCACCTTTTGCAAATTTCAACATTGCTCCATTTTTCGAACCAACGTTTCCAAGTCAGATACACCTTTAGTCCCTTGAAAGAGTGAGGCTTGCCATCTATAAATGTCTTAATACGAAACATCCATGCATCTCTGTTACAAACAGTTCTCTAGTATTGGTTGATCCGGATCCACCGGTATTGTTTGAGTCAGCTCTAGTCTTTTTTGTAATTTTAAATGGCTTTGCCACACGTTTTCCATATTTCCTACAGATTTCTTCTTAATCTCCTGGGGCGGCATTGATTCTGGAACACTAGTTACACTTTCGTTCGAGAATTTGTAAAGGTTTGCGAGTCCATGGGCACATGGTAAATAATGGAGAATGATATAAATAATCATAACCTTCAATCAGGTTAGTCGATATTTAATATGATCGATAGAAATAGATATCTGATATGTCAAAAGATAGACGATAGAGATCGAATTTCAAACCAAGTATTATATATCTATTATTATATATATGCAATAATTGACAATCCAGAAAAGTAAGTAAGGATAAGGGAATTTTAAAATACCGCCCTCTCTGCGCGTGGAGTGGATAGAGGATAGGATGAAGGATTCTGTATTTAAAAATGAAGAAGAAAAGAAAACCTTAAACTTTGTGGTTATAGAATAGGTTTGAAAAATACACAGTTCCCTTAATAACTTGGCTCTTGGGTACACATCTATAACACCCCCAATATCTGGTAGCTAGCGGAATGGTACATTGGGTGCTACGTCAATGTACAACAATCAAGATACTAGGAACGACCTTAATCTGGACGCTGTTAAAGATAAAGATTTCATTCGATGCCATAGGAAAATTATCAGAAGTTCATACTTTAGAAGTCACATTGTTTTTAAAAAGTCATAAACATTTCAGGTACTTATTTAATCTATACAAAGCTTAATAATTACCCAAAAGATGACTTATGTTTTTAAAGATAATAAAACGTTGCATTGATTATAGATAAAACATAGAATCCGTTTAATTGATATCTGCCACGGCTCTCAATTTCATACCTATGAACTGAA
Organism: Tanacetum coccineum; assembly: GCA_026074375.1. Classification (NCBI taxonomy): domain Eukaryota; kingdom Viridiplantae; phylum Streptophyta; class Magnoliopsida; order Asterales; family Asteraceae; genus Tanacetum; species Tanacetum coccineum. The sequence goes on along the minus strand of BQNB010041010.1, from coordinate 16,301 downwards.
ATTACATGCATAAACAAGTCCAAACACAAAGGGTTGAGTGACTTCATTGGTTTATCAGTAAAAAAAGGGTGGACTACAAGATCGAAGTAATGTAGGATCTCTGTACCATTCAGTAGTACACAAAACGTTTATTATTGCACTAAGCTACTGACCGGAGCCTTAACTAGATTTGTGCCCCAATCAGAAATAGTTGGTATGCTTGCCTACAACCTAACACCTTCAGTTAACTGAACCTTGATCAAAACTAGTGACCCAAGGAAAGGTGGGGATTGTCAGTCCCGATAGATCTATCCATAACACTCGCGCTTACTACAATAGCAATTAACGGTTCATGATAAATAGGGACTTCACGGCAATAAGGTACTTAGCATTAATATTCTGGCCAGTTAATCTGGATGCATCCCTTTGTAGACATTTTTGAAAACACTTATGAAAAACACTTGTGTCCACAAATAGTTAAAACCAAGCAAGTTAATTCACCCCGTAGTTTTGTAAAACAATCACGTAGTAAAATGGGGGATATATGAAATCACCTCGAGTGAATGGTAATCAACAAGTATTCATAATAGAAAAAATGATCACGAAGGAATCCGAAAGCGAGGCATCCTAATCCAATAGACGTGGTATAAGTACGATACACTTTGTTATTTATAGGTCGTATGCTCATATACTATCGTTCGGGCTATCATAATTAAGAGGTCATGTAGTGACGTATGAGGAGCTAAGGACACTTTTAAAATCGTAAAACTCCAAACAACTCGTTCGACTATGGCAACCAGAAGAATGGGCCATCATTAAGAAACTACTAGTAATTATAGTATTTTGATTAACTAATACTTTAATATATTTCTATATAGCTACACTCACCATCTAAAGTTTTTAGTGAAAATTCTATTTATAATGTAAAACGTTTATAGTATACTTTAGATTAAAACTGGCTTAATTTACTCGTTTTTAAGCCCGTTTCTTTCGTTTCTTACGTTTTCCACGCCTTGTAATTAAGACGAGTTATCATCAATATAACATTTTCAAAAATTTGGGTGTTTCTGATGATAGTGATTTTACTGTTCACAACAGTTATATATTTATTTTTTATAGATTTGTTAATCGTATATTGTAGTAAATTACTTCGTTTTAACTCCGTTTATTGGCGATTTTTCTCTCGTGTCGTGTCTGTATTTAAAACGTTTTTATCATATTAATCTAATGTTTCTTAAAAATATAGTTTCTGTGGTGGACTAGTAATTTTATAAAAATAGTTTTATAAAGTATATATTTACCGTAAACTTAGAACATCGTCGTATCATTTTTTGTTATAAATTGTTTTTCGAGTTTCTTATCTTTTGGAATCGTCATGAAGTGTATTATCTTTATTAAGTGTAAAAAACACACTGTCTAGGCAAGATCAAACTGCCCCACGATGTCTTTACTAACATGAAAATTCATACTACTTTCCTTAATTAAACTTTTAATCACTTGTTTATACTTAAACATTTTCCACTTAAACCAACATTGCTTACATACTTAAAATCTTTATTCCATGATATTACCAATCCACATATCATTTGAAAACGTGGACAAAATTCATAATTACAAGTAGTGTCCCTTTAACATGTTTAAAACCTAAATGTGTGAATTTAGTTATATAGAAATGTAAACACATAAAAATGGAATAAAGTAAAGATATAAAGGTTTTTAGATAACTTATAGTGATGTAGTATGATGATCCAAAGTATCTAAAACCCTTGGTTAGATTTAAGACCAAAAGACTCACCTCTTGAAACCCTAGTTTTCTAATGAAAAACACTATCTTGCCTTAAACACTTTTTAAATGGTTAAGCAAGGCTTTCAAATCACCTTGAGGTTATTCGATATTGTTGTAGGAAAGTGGTAATTCGTTTGTAGAAAATTTTGTATGATTGGTCTGGTCTTTGTGGTATGCCGTGAGCTAGTGAGGAGAGAAATTTGAGAGGTTTGATCTTTTTATAAGTGTCAAGTGTTACTGTATGTGTTCTTCTCTTCATTACATTTGTATTATATAAGTTTTCAGTAGTCAAAAGATGCCAATATTTTTTTTGTGTCTGGGAACAAGATGAGGGTCTTAAGGAAGACCATGGTTAAATGGAGACATATTATGGCTAGGTTTAATGGCAAGAGCATTGTACAAGACCACTTGTGTAAATTGTGTGCTCTATGTTCCCTAGAGAGCACATAAGCCATGAAATTTTATGGTAGGGATGAGCTAGAAATATCTTTGATCTTTTATTGCTAAATACTTGCATTATTTGAAGCTTAAACTTATATATATATTAAGTGTAGATGTATAACTTGTAAAGTGTAGGTTCTAACTTGTTTATTTTATGTATCATATGACCAACTATGTTAACATGGAGAGAAGTTTAATAAAACTTTGAGCTTTAGGTATAAAATAGGTATTGGTTAAGCGTATATTTTATTTTCGGTGGTGCCACGGAAAATGCTTAAACTTAATTTATGCGTAACGTAAGTTGTAACGTTATTATCAGAATAAAAATTAAAACATAATAAGTAAATTATTACTTTAGTAATAATAATATAATGATGGCTTGACGTAAACTTTAATTCGTTTGGTGTCCGTTTACGTTGATTGGTGATTATTAATTTACGCGATTTAACTTAACTATCTAAAATATAAAAGTTAAATGCGTACAGAGAAAAAAAAATATAGTTAAGCAATATAGGGTGACGATCTAAATGACCTAAAAAATACGGTATGTTACCAGTTCTCCTCCGGTTAGAAAGAGCCCTTGTTCATCAAGCTCAAGTTGCGGACACTTGAGGAAAGTACGGGTTCGGAAGAAAAGTTTCGGCAATTTATTCCGGAAATTAGTCTTTCATGTTCCCAAGTATACTCAGCTCCTTGCCGATGGTTCACAACGAACTTTGACAATGGGATTTTCTTCGTTTTAGTTCTTCACAATCACGCTCTCACGATTTAATAGGCTCTTTCAGACAAATCGAGTTTTCATTCAATCCTCGATCTCCATCAAAAGGTACAGAACATCTGGCTTCCAGCCAAAGATTTCTTGTGGTTTGACCACATGAAAAAGGGTCGTGGACAAGCTTGCTCCTGGGGTAAACTTAAGCGATTAAGCCATGGTCAACACACTCTACTATTTCCAACGGTTCCCACATATCGTGGTGCTAGCTTTCACTTTCTTTACCAAATCGTACCACTCCCTTCATGGAGATACCTTAAGTAACACTCGGTCATCAACTTGGAATTTCAGAGGTTTACTCTTAGCAGCATTGCTTTTCTGGCGACGCCTAGCCGTCTTCAATCTTTCCTTTAATTTGAACACATCTTTTCAGTCGTTTTCTTTGGCACAATTTCTGGTCCAATAAGCTCACTTTCTAACCAACTTCAGTCCATATCTCGGGGAATCTACATTTCGGCCCGTGTACAGAGCTGAATGGTGCCACACTTAATGCTGTTGGTAACTGTTATTATAAGAAAACTCAATAATGGAAGATGTGTATCCCAAACATGCCACCCGCAATGATCCATATACAAAGCACGAAGAATTATCCTCTAGCGTTCTGAATGGTACGCTTACTTGGACCAATCGGTTCTGTGGGGGTGGTAAGTCGTTATTACTAGTTTTGATAACTCATGTCTAGTATCGTCACCTCAGACGCTTCGCCTGAAAAGAGCACGTTGCCGCCAAGTAGATGTTTGATTGCTCGTAGTGAAGTAAGCGAACCGCATCACGGTCTGTGAAACTGATTTGAAAGCCGTGCTCGATACCACTCAGATACGTCTCGCTACAGAAGATTCTCAGATTTGCTTTAATAAGTTCTTTGGGCGTAATTTAGCATTCGGGTGTTTGGTGTTTGTAGTTCTTCTTGTATAGCGTTGAAATGGCTTGACTTGGTCAATCTATCCATAATGACCCAAATCGTATCATGCCCACTGATACTTTTAGGCAACTTTGTGATAAAGTCCATTGTTATCTTTTCCCATTTCTACTCAGGAATTTTTGGTTGCTGAAGAAATCCTGAGGGTTTCTGATGTTCGGCTTTAATCTTAGAACACGTAAGACATCTGCTAAAGTATCAGCAATGTTCCCTTCATTAAAGGCCACATTTTACAAGTCTCTCAATAATGTACATCTTATCCGCACACGGATGTACTGAATATCTAGAAGTATGAGCTTTCATCCTGTCTAACTTTTCTTACAACCGCCCAACTGATGGGAATCCAGATTTTCCGATCAAAGAAGTAAATTTCACCATCATCTCGTTGCTTAAAGTGTCTTTCTAATCCTCTTAGCCATTCAGTTGGGACTTTAAGATCCTTGGAAGCTTCGCTCTACGCTTCCAAAATCTTAGTCTTAAGTCTAAAATGAATAGTAAAACTCATAGAACATACTCGTCTTGGCTTGAGTCTTTATTTTCTGCTCAAGTCATCTGCCACCACGTTCGCCATGCCCGGGTGGTATTTTATCTCACACTTGTAGTCATTGAGTAGCTCGATCCACCGTCTTTGGCGCATATTTAAATCTTTCTGGTCAAATATGTACTGGAGACTCTTGTGGTCAGTGTAGATAACACTTTTCGTCCTATAAAGATAATGTCTCCAGATTTTAAGAGCGAACACCACCGCACCCAATTCCAGGTCATGGGTGGTATAATTTTTCTCATGCTTCTTCAACTGTCTTGACGCATAAGCTATCACTTTGCCTCGCTGCATTAGCACTCACCCAAAACCTTGTTTTGATGCATCACAGTAGACCACAAAGTCGTCGGGTCCATCAGGGAGTGCTAACACAAGAGCATTGCATAGTTTCTCCTTCAGAAATTGGAAAGCTCCATTTTGCTTATTGCCCCACACATACATCTTATTCTTTTGAGTCAACAGGGTAAGGGGCTTTGAGATCTTGGAGAAATTCTCAATAAACCTTCGGTAATAACCCGTCGATCCTAGAAATGAACGGATTTCAGTTGACGATTCAGGGGTCTTCCAGTTCTTGACCGACTCAACCTTGCTAGGATCCACGTGGATACTGTCACGGTTGACCACATGTCCTAGGAACTGGACTTCTTGTAACCAAAATTCTCACTTTGAAAATTTGGCGTACAACTTCTCCTTTTTAAGTAAGTCCAAAATCGTCTTCAGGTGGGCTTCATGCTCTTCTTCTGACTTTGAGTAGATTAAGATGTCGTCAATGAACACAATTACGAATTTGTCCAAATACGGCTTGCAAATGCGGTTCATTAAGTCCATGAATATTGCTGGAGCGTTAGTCAGCCCAAATGGCATAATTGTGAACTCAAAATGCCCATATCGGGTTATAAACGCGGTCTTCGGTATATCTTCTTCTTGGACTCTCAACTGATGATATCCGGAACGAAGATCTATCTTGGAGAAATAGCACGCACCTTGTAATTGATCAAACAAGTCATCAATTATGGGGAGAGGGTAACGATTCTTTATAGTCAACTTGTTTAGTTCCTTATAGTCAATACACATTCTCATCGAACCGTCCTTCTTCTGGACAAAAAGCACTGGTGCTCCCCATGGTGAGTGACTTGGTCGAATAAAACCCTTCTCTTAAAGCTCTTTAAGCTGGTTCGACAATTCTAACATTTCTGAAAGGGCTAACTGGTATGGAGATCTAACAACTGGCGATGCGCCTAAAATCATATCAATGCGAAATTCTATCTCTCGCACAAGAGGTAAACCTAACAGATCATCTAGAAATACCTCAGGGAAGTCTCGGACAACACGTATGTCATCAAGATTTTTCTCATCAGCCTTGGTACATGCAAGTGAACGAAGATCTTTTTCCAGCCTCTCGCCTTGAACTTCAAGAATCTTGCCATTCGGAAGAGGAAGGCAATCTTCTTATAACAATCGATGAGAGCTCGATGGTATGCCAACCAATCCATTCCAATGATAACATCAAAACTACCTAGCCGTGTTGGTAACAAGTCTATTTTGAACACGTGATTGACTAAGGTGCAACTACGTAAAATGGTATTGGTGCTAACAACTTTTCCGTCTGCTAATTCGATTTCATAACTAGTATTTAAAGTGGCTGGGGCAATATTAATAAAATGTGTAAACGCAGAAGATACAAAACTCTTCTCAGCACCCGAATCAAAGAGAATACAAGCGTAGTGATCATTAAGAAGAAACGTACCCGTGACCACATTCGGATTCTGCTGTGGATTTTCAATCACCACGTAAGCTCTCCCACGAGCTCCATCATTCTGCTGGTTCCCTGCTTTCGGACACTTGTCCTTGAAATGTCCTTTCTCACCACACCCGAAACATGTCACATTCTGCAGGAAGTCATTACCTGCACCCTGAAGCCTAACTCTACAATCCTTCTCCATGTGACCTATTCTTTGACATCTCTGGCACTTTTGAGGACACGGTCCATGATGATGTAAGTTGCACCGGTTGCATTTTGGTAAATTTCCAGCATAAATCTTTCCTCCAGCTGGGGCTGCAGCATATGCCCTGACAGTTTCTGGTCTCCTGTTTTGTTGCTGGTGATGATTGTTGTTTCGGTTGCGGTTATTGTTGTTGTTGTGGTTATTGTTGTAGTTATGGTTATTGTTGTTGTTGTTTCTCTGGTTGTCTTCCCATTTCCTTTTATTGCTTTCCCCAATTCTTGCAGCCCTACCCTGAACTGATTGCTCGACCAGTTCACGGGCCATGTTGATTGCCTCATGCAAGGTCGCAGGCTTTGAAGAAGTGATGTTTCCTTTGATTCTTTCAGGAAACCCACGAATGTACTTTTCAATCTTCTTACTTTCAGTGGACACCAATTCAGGACACATCAGAACTAGTTCGTGGAAACGATTACTGTAAGCTTCGATATCATCTCCTTTCAGAGTCAGAGTCCAAAGTTCTTGTTCCATCCTTTGGATTTCAGTTGCTGGGCAGTATTCAGTGGTCATCATAGCTTTCACGTTGCTCCAGGGGATCTGATTAGCATTAGCAAGTCCCAAAGTCTGAACATTTCCGTTCCACCAGGTTAGAGCACGACCCTCGAACGTGCACATAGCAAACTTCACTTTGTCATCTTCAGCACATTTGCAAATTTCAAACACTTGCTCCATCTTTTCGAACCAACGTTTCAGTCCGACTACACCTTCAGTCCCCTTGAAAGAGTGAGGCTTGCCATTCATAAATGTCTTATACGAACATCCATGCATCTCTGGTACAACAGTTCCTCCAGTATTTGTTGATCCGGATCCACCAACATTGTTTGAGTCAGCTCTAGTCTTTTCATATTTTTCAATGGCTTTGGCCACACGCTTTTCCACTATCTTCCTAACAGATTTCTTCTTAAATCTCCTGGGCGGCATGATTCTGGCAACACAAGTACACAATTCGTTGAGAATTTGTAAAAGTATGCAGAGTCATGGCACATGGTAAATAATGGAGAATGATATAAATAATCATAAATTAATCAGGATAGTCGATATTTATATAATTGATCGATAGAAATAGATATTGATATGTCAAAAGATAGATGTAAGAGATCGAATTTAAACCAAGTATTATATATCTAAGATTATATATAATGCAATAATGACAATCGGAAAAGTAAGTAAGGATCAAAGAATACGCGCGCGTGGATATCAGATAGCGATGAAGGATTCTGTATTTAAAAATGAAAGAAAAGAAAACCTTTAAACTTTGTGGTTATAGACTAGGTTTTGAAAATGACCCAGTTCCCTATAACCTTGGCTCTGGTACCATCTATAACACCCCCAAAATCAGGTAGCAGCGGAATGGTAACATTGGGGTGCTACGTCAAAGTACAACAATCAAGATATAGGAAACGACCATAAATGGACGTTTAAGACAAGATTTCATTCGATGCCATAGCAAAATATCAGAGTTTATACATTAGGTCCAAAAACAAAAAAATATGTTTTAAAGTTTCATAAACATTTCACATACATTTTTAATTATACCAAAAGATTCATAATACCAAAAGATGACTTAAGTTTTTAAAGATAATAAAAAGTTGCATAGACTTTAGATAAAACACAGAATCCGTCTTCATTGATATCCGCCACGGCTCCCCTCCAATCTTCATACCCTAGGACCTGAAATTATACATCTAAAAGTCAACACAAAGGTTGAGTGAAATCATAGGTTTATCGGTAAAAAGGGTGGACCACAAGATCGAAGTAATAGTAGACTCTGAAACACATTCAGTAGTCCAAAACATTTATTATTGCACTAAGCTCATGACCCCGAAGCCTTAACTAGATTTGTGCCCCAATCAGAATATAGGATGCTTGCCCAACAACCTAACACCTCTCAATGTTAAAAAATGCAGCACAAACCCGATCAAACTAGTTACCCAAGTAAGGTGGGGATTGTCAGTCCCGATAGATCTATCCACAACACTCGCGCTTACTACAATAGCAATTAACGCTTCATGATAAATAGGGACTTCACGGCAATAAGGTAACTTAGCAATAATATTCAGGCAGTAATCTGGATAGCATACACTTTGTAAACACTTTGAAAACACTTAGAAAAACACTTGTGTCCAATAGTAAAACAAGCAATTGTAATTATAACCCCGTAGATTTTGTAAAACAATCACGTAGTAAAAAGGGGGCTATGAACTCACCTCGAGTGAATGGTAATCAACAAGTATTCACAATAGAAAATGTGTCACGAAGGAATCCGAAGGCAACCTAATCCAATATAGGTCGTATAAGTACTAAACACTTTGATTATTTATAGGTCGTATAGCTCATCATACTATCGTTCGGGCTATCATAATTTAAGAGGTCCTTAGTGACGTATGAGGAGCTAGAGACACTTTAAAAATCGAAAATCTCAACAACCTCGTCGATAACGCCACACCCTGAAGATGCCTCATTAATGAACACCCTAGTAATATAGCACTTTGCTTAATACCACATATAGGTCTATATAGTTCAATCACCATCTAATTGTTTTGGTAAAATTGTGTTTAATAAGTAAAAACGTTTATAATTACTGTTTTAGTAAAACTGGCGTAACTTATCGGCGTTTTAAAGGGTCCGATATTGATGTTTCCTTTGCCCATACTGGCTTTATGTATTAGGACGAGTTAATCATAATTTGACATTTTCATATTTTTGACCCTCTAATGAACAGTACTTTTACTATTCACCACCAATATAAAGTTATTTTTAATAGTTTTTCATTATCTGTAAAACCCGTAAACAATCATATTTAATTGTTTTGCTCCATTTTAGTGATTCCATTCGAGCAGTTCACGTAAAATTGAAAAGTTTTCTACGTTATAAGTGAGGTTTACAAAAATAATTATTTCTGTCATGAACAGTAAATTTTATAAAAATAGTTTTGATAAAAGTATTAATATTGTGTAAACTCCCGCAAATTCATAACTCGTTCGGTTTTTGTTTTAAATTTAAAAATTACGATTCTTATCATATTTGGAATCCTAAAATAGTAAAAATTAGTAAAATGCCAAACTCCTGGTTTTAAAAATTTTATAAAAAGTTTTTATAAAAATTCTTTTTAACGACTCAGTTTATTACGTATAACTTGTTTTTTATTTTTAACTACCGTATCTTTTTCGAAATTACAATCCGTTTTTTGAGTTTCTTACTTTTTAGGTTAGGAATCTTATGAGACGAATTATTATTATATACTTTCAAATCCATTGTTTTGAACTTTGAAGTATAAACAGCCCCGTTAAGAATCCATACATGATACTATATTAAAGCTTATTTTATGTACATATTACTATTGTGTGTAACTTACCACAATTCTATAAGTCCATAAGTATTATATGTGATACATATAATATAGTCCATTAGTTCATCCTTTGACCAAATGTCCAAGGTAACAAGATTAACAAGTCCATAATAACACTTAAAAATCATAACTTCATTAAGTAAACCCTAATTTACTAGTTTATCCATAATCATTTTTATACATAAGCCAAGTGTGTACAAGTCTTACAACCATTTTGTAAACTCAATATACCATCCATATAACATGTGTACAAATCCATAAATCATGTTTACAAGAAAATCCACTTTTAAAATGTTAAACATATCCTAAATGGTGATTTCCACTAATACACATAAAATACACATATACTCATAAATGAGGAGTATAAAGGTTATAGAAGACCTTATATGAATGATGATTAAGAGAAATAGGTTGCTCAGACCTGTGTTTAGACACAAAACCAAAGCTTGCAAATGTGAAACCCTAGATTAGGTTATGAAACTCTAATCTTACTTTTCTTGAAAATTACTTGCAAATGGCTAACCAATGCTTGGAAACATCTTAGAATATCTTGGATATGATGTGTATATGTGTGTATAGGTTGTATAAAATTTTGTATGGATTATGTAAAGGGGGGTTTGTTTGCCGTGGGTAAAGGGGAGAGAAAAAGGGGAGAGGGTTTTGATTTTTCTAAAGTGTTAAGTGTTGTATGAGTTACTACTAGCAAGTATAAATCCCTTTCCTATATAATCACAAGGCTAGTCAAAATGTAAATAGAGAATTCTAAGACATAGATGAGTAAAAACTGGGGAAGACCAAATTGGTCAAAGGGAACAAGGCATGGCAAGGTTTAATGAGTATGTATGTACATGGCACTAGTTAATAGCTGTGTTCTTATGTTCCCCCTAGATGGGAGGTAACCCAAAGGAACTAAGGAAGAAAGACTAAAATATATTTTTTGGGTAATAAGGAAAAGTATACTTGAAAATTTATAGTTGTAGTTTAGTGTAATAACGTAGTAAAGTATAGGTTTTAGTTTAGTTTATTTTAAGTACCCATGTGGACTAACAATGTTTTACTTGGATAAAACTTTGTAAAACTTTAGGTATGGGTATAAACCATAGGTATTTGTTGAAGCGTAAATTTATTATTACATTGTCGCGGGTATGCTAAACTAATTTTAATCGACGAAACGAAACCAATATACGGTAAACTTAAAAAATAAAACATAATAAGTAAATTATTACTTTAGTAATAATAATATCATGATTACTTGACATAAACTTTAATTTATTTGGTGTCCGCTTACGTTAATTGTTGATTTTTAGTTTACGCGATTTTTACTATATAATGAGAATTAAAAGTAAACGCCTACGAAAAAAATAATTATTAAAATAGATGACATCGTAAATGACCTGAAAATATGGAATGTTACATGTGGAGAGGGTTTCTTTTATACCCTTGAGCCATAAGTGGCAATGTGGGACTTTTATCTACATAATGGTTCGACCTTGGCTAAACATTGGGCTTGAGCCCGAAACAATCACGGACAAATAGATTACAGAAAATAAGCTCCGTTGAACACGACTAGCCTATTAAAATACAGACCCAAGTTTGACTTTTATAAGACCGATAACATTCTCTGCAGCGGCGCCAAAAACTTGATGCGTAAATTGTTTTAAATAATATTTTGCCAAGTTTTAAATTTATAAAACTCGTTTACCGATACACGCACTAACGGGCAGAGAACCCGGTCGTATATAGTGTAGTACCTTGGTAAATCCGAGGTCATCCCAAGAGCTAAGGTTTAATAGTTCTAATTTAATTGTTGTCACGATTGAAAATGGTTTTAAGATTGATTTTAAGAATTACGGAAAAGTAAATGCAATAAAATAAATAGATAAAAGATATCAGGGTGAAAGGCGAGAAAGGCGTGTTAACCTAACCATTTCATTACCAATGCTATAATTACATTTTCCTATGCAATGTTCAATTATAAGTTCAATTAGTGGTTCTAAAGTCGACAGACCCAAATTTTCATTTAAGGCTTGTCCTATGCTTACTCTGCGATCCCACATTCCTCTACGATCACCACGAGCAGGGCATCCAAGCTTGTAGTGGTTAAACCCTAACTAGCCTTAAGACCAATCTATAATCTAAACCGATTATTAACCCTCTCTAAAAGAGTTCCCATACTTTTTAAGTATTTAATGTGACAAAGACGGTAATCTGGTTAATTCCTACACTAGGGATAGATGTCAAGCTACCCTAGTACCTTACTAATCCCAGGTTCAACATGGTAAGTCTAATATCAAGATTAATAAGATCTAACCCACACTATATACTACCAAAACATGAGGATCAATGAAAGGCTATAAGGATATCCAACATAACCATAATTGAACAGGAAATCATAATCATAACAATAGTAGATACATGGTTAGGCCAGCACTAGGAGTGCTTAGTCGCTCATGGTAACAGCAATGCAAGAATTAATGAATAAAAACATGGATTGAATCATCATAATTCTTACAAAGGATGAAATGAATGATTAAATACAATAAGTATGCAAGTGGCTTCTCCATTGGACCTTCAGATAAAATGCTTCAAACCTTAGGGGTTTGGTTCACCCCTTAGAACTGTGTGTGAAGTGGTAGTGGTGAGTGATGCTAAATGAGCTGGATGAGGGCTTTATTTATAGTCTTCGAAAGGTTTACAGCGTAATCCTTATGGGATGTTACGCCGTAACCTTGCTACATAAGAATCCAATCTTCTAGGCATAAAAGTAGGTTACGGCATAACCTTGTCGCCTATGTTACGTCGTAACACTGAGTCAGATACATCATCTCTTGTAATTTCTGAATGTTGCGGCGTAATATTAGAGACACTTTACATCGTAAAGGGTGCGATGGCTCATTTCTTAGTTATAAAATGTTACGGCATAATCCCTCGAGGGTGTTACGCCGTAAAGTGCCTTGGACTCTTCACTTTAGTGCATTTCTTGTCCAAATCCCTTGTCTTTTGCTAAAATGCTCACATGGTCCTTGAAAACTGAATATTAACAATTAAGTAACGTTTTCATATATTAATAACATACTTGTAAGCATTTTTATAGGGAATTTGATATTAAAATATATCAACTATTTGATGTTATCAGCAGGATTATATTGATGAATACAGTGAGAATCTAATGCTTAAGGATGAGCTTGCCAAAAAGGGACACATGGTTGAAAAGAAAGTTTTTAATGAAGTTGTACTCAGATGTTCACGACTTAAAAATCAGTGTGTTAATCTTGAACTTAAATTACAACATCAAAAAGAAAGTTTCTGAATAACAAACCTTTACATAATTAAGATGCTCTTGAAATTCAGGAATTTTTCCACATAAATAAATGGCAAGCTAAGCTAAAAGCAAAAGATGTCTCCATTGCGAACTTAAAAAAAATACATTGAGAATTTAAAAGGCAAAAATGTGGTTGAAGTGGCTGCCCCACCGAATAATGCCAAGGTTATTGCTCCAAGAATGTTTAAGCTTGATTTAGAACCTCTATCTCCTAAAGTATTAAACAACATGTATGCTCACATAGACTATATTTAGCACACTCAGGAAAATGCTAACATTCTTCAGGAATTAGTCAAACATGCTAGGCACTCAGACCTTTAGACAGTGATTCAGACTCTGCCTGTAAGTATGCTAAACGAATTCAGGAGATGCTATTTTATGTTACAACTACATGCCTTAGTTTAACAAAACCTAGTGAAAAATTGGTTGCGATCACACCATTAAACAAAAACAAAAAGTTAGGTTTTCCGAACTTGGCACATCATCAAGCAATACTCAAAAACAGGTAGATTCTGACAAAACATAAGATTCTAACAAACCTATGTTGCCTTCTACAAGAAATTTAGAGTTCTACTAGTGCTAGCAGATCACAACCTTCAGGCAACACCAAGCACAATAGGATCTCGCAAATTGTTCTCTGGTATTTGGACTTCAAATGCTCCAAGCATATGACCGAAATCCGCTCTTAATTAATCAACTTTGTTCTCATATTTCTGGGTACTGTAAGATTTGGTAACGATCAGATTGCAAAGATAATGGGCTATGGTGAATACCAGATGGGCAATGTTATAATTTCTCAGGTTTACTATGTGGAAGGGTTAGGACACAACTTATTTTTTTGTTGGCCAATTATGTAACTTAGATCTCAAGGTAGCTTTTCGCAAACACACCTGCTACATTTGTGACTTAGAAGGTGTTGATTTACTCAAGGGATCAAGGGGCTCAAATTTATACACTTTGTTTATGGAATTGTAGAGGGGGGTGAATATGTTTCCATTATAAACTTAAAACTTTTGTATCAAACAATCAATCAAATTTATACTACAATAACTATACTAAAGAATATCAAACAAAAAATATCATCACAACACAATATATAACACAAACATAGATGCAATGCAAATATAAATATAAAGCGATAAAGGCAAATATAAATGTAAAGCGATAAGTAAAAGAAAGCGCAAACCAGACACGATGATTTATAGTGGTTCAGCTACGAAGCTCCTCTCCGCCCTACTCTACTCCCCGAGTACCCAACTCGAGAGTTACTTCACTAGATCAACAAGCTCATTTAAGGCGGAGAAAACCATACAACGTCGCTTACACTTTATCCGGTACTAAGCTAAATACCGAGTCCTACTTCGAGGTAGAACCAACCTAACATCGCTTACACTTTATCCGGTACTAAGCTAAATACCGAGTCCTTCTTCGGGTACAACCAAACCCGTTATATTTTATGGCCCAACGTAACAAACCTTGTGTTTTATGGAATAAACACATAAACCACCTAACACATAGTTTGTTGTATAATGATTACACTAATGTGTATAATGATGATCCAAGACATAATTGTTAATTGGATATAAAAGCCTAATCTAAAACATCAAGATCATTAAGCATGATGGTGTTGATGAAGATGACAAGTCTCTTGGATTGTTGTGATGGATCTTCATATATGTAGGTATGTGGTGGAGTGGCAAGATCTCTAAGCTTGCTTGAATGGAGGATCATGTATAATCATGCTTGCAACAAATGAAAGTTAGAAGCATTATGATCAAGGGTTATTGGGGTTTTGATGATATGATTAATTATGTTTTTACATTATAAAAACTTGTTTATAATGATCCTAAATGTGTGTAATAATGTGAAAGAAAGGTTGTGAAAAGCTTGGGTGAAAAACTAAGCAAATGGATGGTATTTATAGAAAACCCAAAACTTGGCCGTCAAGGTGACACGGATCCAGGGATGATGGATCCGTCTGCCTTTTAGGTGGATCAGTGGGTCGCACGGTCCAATTTCAAAATTGTTAGAAATCTTTTTAAATATTTTGCTTAGATCCTTAATGTACTTATAAAATCTGATTAGATTTTGTTCTAGAAGGAAAATCAAGCTTAACATTAAAATAGTAAGATTTGCTAGATATGAAAAGATCTTGTAAAATTTGTTTCCAAAAATGGTTAAACAAGAATCATTAGTTTTGTCTTTATTCCCTAATTATTTTGTCCTATTATCTAATATGGTTAGACATGTTTTGATCTTCCAAGATTGTTTCTTAATATGGAAGATTGCTTCTAGAAGAAAGATCTTATTCTAGTTAGTTAAGTAATTAAGTTTTGTCATATTTTCTAATGTGATTAATTACTTGTTAATCATTTTCAATGGTTTGTTAAATGGGATGATCATAATGCAACTTAACAAACATATTCATACCTTTTGTTGAAGCATGAGTAGACTCGAGACGTCGAGAGGTGTTGATGAATATATGCGTTGATGAGTTTTGATCACGTGTAACTTGCACATTTTACGTTATGTATTACAAGTTACTTGTTTGTCATTATTAAAACCAAAGGACTTGTTTAGTTTAAATATCATAATATTTGCACTAACAATCTCCCCCTTTTTGATGATGACAAATATGTAAACTTGTAACATAGTAAAATTTAAAAGTTACTCGTTTACACTTCCTTCTCCCCCCTTTTGTCAAAACAAAAAGGTGTATGCTCCAATCCGTTGATCCTTCTCCGTTAACACTCTTCCATCCCTAGAAGGGCGTGTCCTTGGATTTAAACTTTGTTTCTCCCTAGAAAGGCGAGCTTGCATCATCCCTAGTAAAGTTATATTTCAATCTTCATCTTCTAAGCAACTTTGAGCTATCTACATTGATGTCATCGAGCTCCCCCTAGCTCTTTGCACTCATATGATAATTGACCTTGGTAGCTAATGAATCCATGGATCAAATTTCTTACAAAGACTTAAGCTACATTAAGGGTTAGTTTTGTGCAACATAATATATATATATATATGTATGTATATATATATATATATATATGTATGTATATATATATATATATATATATGTATGTATATATAAATATATGTATGTATGTATATATATGTATGTATGTATGTATATATATATGTATGTATATATGTATGTATATATATATGTATATATATATATGTATATAT
>BQNB010041009.1:2325-47038 GCA_026074375.1 Tanacetum coccineum | reverse complement strand
GCACATCTTGATCAAACGGCCACGATTGAAGCTCAAATGATTGGAAAATGAATGGCAGAGATTGAAGGATTGGGTAGCAAGGAAAAAGGGCCTAGAAGCTTCAGCTTGGCACTATAAATAGGCCTCACTTCTCACACACACACCATCTAGTTTTTACGTTTTTTTTATCTAGTTTTTAGTAATTTAGTCTAGCTTAAATTTATATTTTTCTTAAATGTAATTTTCCTTTTTCAAGTATTGTAATCAGCTTCTTTAATTAATGAAATTCAGTCTTTAGTATTTTAAATCTCATTTTCTAAGCTCTTATTTTAAGTCATAAGCTCTCTTAATAAGCAAATTTGTCTCAATAAGCTAATAAGCTCTTTCAGTCTATAAGCTGAAATTGAGCTGTTTGAATTCAGTTTTAATCTTATCTAAACCCTAAATCAGTTTAATCTTATATGGATCTTATTGAATTTGAGCTTTTGGAAGGGGATCTTACCTTGGAAGAGATCCCAAGGACTTATACCTTAGCTTATTAATAAGCTAAGGAGCTTGTAGCTGCCTTAATTGGTCCCTCTTGTTTAGCTAGAGGAGTTTGTAAGTTTCTCTTTCATTTTCCTTTAAATTCTAGTTTTAAGTAATGATATTATTGCTTGCTATGTTTAGATCTGCTTATTTGCTTATTCTCTTTGCTTGTTAGTGTTTAAATATCTCTTCTAGTGCTTATTAGTTGTTTGTCCTAATCTGTTTTTGCTTATATAGTTATAGATCATTAGTTGCTAATTTCTGTCATAAAAACTCATAAAATCCAAAAATATTAGTTTAAATAGTTTAGATCTTAGATTAAGTCTTATTCAGTTGTTTAATCATGATTATTAAGTTTGTTTTAAGCTAGTTTTTATCTGGTATTAGTTTTTGTGCATCAAATTTCTCTTAAAAAGCTTTTCTAAATCCTGTTAAAATGATAAAGGGGTGTTTGGTTTAGTGCAGTCTCAAAATTGCACTAGCAGTACTAACCTAAGTTAGTACTGCTGACTCTTTACACTACCAGTACTAACTAAAAAGTTAGTACTGCCTTCACAAGTTAGTACTGTTAGTATAAATTTTAGCTTTTCAAATTTAGTAGAATTAAGTTTAGTTCTAGTTATAGCTTATTAAGAATTTAGTTGTCATTTTCTAGCTTATTTCATTACTTAATTCGTTTTCAAAAGTACTGCTGAATTTTCACACTAGCAGTACTAACCTCAGTTAGTACTGCTGTGTTCTCAGCTTAATTTAGAACAGTAATTTTAAGATTTAGCTTATCAAATTCAGTAGGATTTAAGTTTTCATATATCTTAAGTTAGTTTAAGTCTTCAATTTTGTTTTCTAGCTTATTGTCTTAGCTTATTTTGCTGTCAAAAGTCTTAAAAAAACCTGAAAAATCCAAAAACAGTACTTAGAATCTTTAGGATTTAAATTTGATAATTCAGCTTTTAAGTCTAGATTTTATAGTTTAATTTGTTGGATAATAAGTAGTTTGATAAGTCCTTAAAGTTTCAAAGTCTAGTTTAGCTTATTTAGTTCTCTAGCTTATTTGTAGTATGTGTTTCCTTGCTTTTATTTCCTGAGTATTTTATGGCTGTTAAGTGAAAATAAGCTCCAAAACCTCACTTTTTGTAATCAGTTTGAATAAGCTCTTATTGAGCTTTTTGAGATTTCAGTCCTTGAAGTTTTATTAAATTTTGTTCCCACTAGCTTCCTTTACAACTTTGCTTCTTTAAGTTTTTAATTTTTAAGCCTTTTCAATTTCACCTTTAATCTCGGGTCTTTGGTTGTGTCGGGATAGATTCCTTAGGTAGAAATGTAATTTTCGATTTTAATGGCTTTTCAGATTAGTCCCTCTGTTAGTTTGTTAGGAATTTGCACCATTAGTCCTTAGTTAAGTTTTAATTAAGTTTAATAGTTTTAATTAGTAATTAGGTTTAATTTTTAATTAGTTTAATTAAGAGTTAAATAAAAAGTGAAAAATTAGGGACTTTTACATTTCTAGAAACCAAATCAAATATCCTTGCTTATTCAAATCAGGATCCGAACTTAAAACGTGGTTTCAATTGCACTAGTCATTGGGGATAACGACCCGGGTGATCATACTTGCCCGGTTAAATATACGTATTTTATATTATATTATATATATTTTTGAGAGTGAATTTTATCAAGGGAAACTTGGTAATTTTCTTAATTACTCTTTTAAGATATTATATTTTATATATATTTTTACGTGTGTTAAAACTGCAAATCAATCCTTCACCCTAAACAACTGGGCCCTAATCAATCATTGCAGGAAATAATAGAATGTTTACCCCAGTATAACCCTTAGAAGCCTCTCATATTGTAAACAAGTTTTTGAGTGTGGTAGAGCAATATAAAGTCCTTATGGAGGTTGAAGTAGTTCTGTGCTTGTTCAATAACACTGCATAAATCTTGGATACATTAAGAATTTGTGTTTACTATCCAAGTTTTTCACCATACCATTAAAAATCAGTTTAGAAAAAATAAATTTCATATTAGTGGCCAAGAAAATAATAGTAGTTACTATATTGCTACTGAATTGCTCCCAAGAGGTTTTCTTAAGACTTAGACAATGTAGAATGGTATGAATGAGAAATCTCCATTGAGAGGAAAAGTGTCCTTTTTGAAAGGTCAATTTGTCTAAAGTTGATACATACCCCATTAAGGAAAGTTGTTCAAAGATTTCAGTAGTTGGCAAAGAAACTAATATACCATCTAAAATATGCTAATTGGGAGGATGACTTCTACACGAATTACTCCGTAAACATCTTAACTTTGCCATCTATTGTAGCAGTTAATTCTATTTCTCCATTATCAAGTGTTCTGGCAGTAGCAGTTTCCCAAAACTATTGATGAGAGAAACATATATAGTGGGATTTTCTGTAAGAGCATACCTTATGTGATTTGCATTGAGAAAATCCACTCTTTTGTGAAATCCTTCACTTCCCTCTGGTTTCTTTAAGTAGGCGACCATGTTGTATGTGTCACAGAATTCCAAAAGTGCCATTTTGATGAGAAAAGTTCGATTAGAGTTCTGGGTTATGATTGTGTATGAGAGTATGTGTGTTTGGCAAAGTCAATTGAGATTATATAGATAGCACTTGAGGTTTTGATTGGACCGACTGGATTTATCTTGTGATTTAAAGAAAGATTATGAATTATCCAGAATAAGGAAACCTATATGCGAAGTAATTAGCAGAATTATCTCAAACGGCTATATTTAATTGCCAAAAATCTGTTATTCTCAAACAGTACTAACGGTAGCCTAGCATTACTAAGTTTAGCTTAATAGTACTAAGTAATGCCCAGCAGTACTAACTTTTGAGTTACCAGTTTTAACCTTATTTTTGTTCCAAAAAGCATTCCCATCAACAATTTTGATTCTCACAAGCTCTATTTCTATTTTTATTCTCACTTTATCTCTCAATTCTTTTTCTAACTGAATCACTCTGTCTGTTTTTGTTTCACACATCTCTCTTTTCTTTTTTGCTTTCAATTCTCTCTGTCTGTTTTTGTGTCACACATCTCTCTTTCTGTTTTTGAACTCACTACATATCTCATTTCTTTTTTGCTTATAATTCTCTCTGTCTGTTTTTATTTTCTCTTTTTCTCTCTATCTGTTTTTGCTTTCTCTCAATGCTCACAGTATTAATTATAACAGCATTACTAATTATACTTACCAGTAGTAAGTTAGGCCAACAGCACTAACTTGAATTTCATCATTAGTTGTTGTTCCATTCCATTTCAAGCATCATTTGTGCATAATCCGCTGCATATTAACACAATTAACCTCCCCTCAATCGATACTTAGAGGGTAATCATTCTTATACTTGCAATTTGATATTGAAATCTTCAACTTCAAATGCTTTTGTGAGC
This sequence comes from Tanacetum coccineum, assembly GCA_026074375.1. Lineage (NCBI taxonomy): Eukaryota > Viridiplantae > Streptophyta > Magnoliopsida > Asterales > Asteraceae > Tanacetum > Tanacetum coccineum. The sequence continues at coordinate 43,129 of BQNB010041009.1, read as the reverse complement.
AAATCTGTAACATTTTGATCTGTGTGAATCTTGATCATCTGAATAAGCTTCTTTTTATTGGAATCTCTGATAAAATGATGTCTAATCTCAATGTTCTTAGTCTTTGAGTGAAACACTGTATTCTTAACTATGCAGATGGTGCATTCATTGTCAATGAAAATCTTGGTATTCATGAAATTATATCTATAATCCATCATTGATTTTGAATTCAGAGTACTTGTCCACAACAACTAGCTGCAGCCATATATTCTACTTCAGTGGTAGAGTTGGCAACTATAGTTTGCTTCTTGCATTGCCATGAAATCAATCTACTTCCAAGAAATTGACAACCTCCTGTTGTGGATTTCCTATCTAAACTTGCACCGCTTTGTCACTGTCAGGATAAGCTTCAAAATCATAGGCGAGTCCTTGGAATACCAAAGGCCCAATTTAGGTTGACCCTTTTAAGTATCTAAGTTTCTTTTCCAGCATGAAGGTGTAAAACTTTAGGTGTGACTTGGAATCTTGCACAAGCACATACAACAAACATTATATCAGGCCTTGAAGATGTTAAATACATTAATGAGCCAATTATTGATCTATATAAGTGAACATCAACATCTTTAGCATTTTCATCCTTCATCAAAGGATTTGAAGTCTCCATAGGTGTACTTGCTGTCTTCACAGTTGAAACCCCAAACTTCTTCAAAATTTCATCCACATACTTATCTTGACTGATGAAAATCCCATCATCTTTCTGTGTCACTTGTAGTCCTAAGAAGAAAGTGAGCTCACCTATAGAACTTATCTGGAACTTCTTGTGCATTAATTTCTCAAACTCAGTGCATAACTCCTTTTTAGTAGATCCAAAAATGATATCATCAACATATACTTGAACTAGTAGAATATCATCAACATATACTTGTCACACAATTAATTATCACTTTTGACTCTTTTAATGAACAAAGTCTTATCTACCTGACCTCTCTGAAATCTATTGTCTAATAAATAGGTAGAGAAAGTCTCATACCAAGTTCATGATATAGAAATCCATTCCCTTTTCTACCTTATAAACTCTGTTAGGAAACTCTAGATCTTCAAACCCTGAGGTTGGCAGACATAAACTTCCTCTTCAATCTTGCCATACAGAATTGAACTCTTCACACCCATCTGGTATACTACAATGTCTTTGAATGAGGCATAGGCTAAGAACAGCCTAATTGCCTCAATCCTAGCAACTGGAGCAAAACCCTCATCATAATCTATTCCCTCTTCTTGAGTGTAACCCTGTACAACCAATCTTGCCTTGTTTCTAATCACAAAACCTCTTTCATCTTTCTTGTTTTCTTATTTTTTACCAACCATTTTGTACCATGGCTTATTTCCATATGGTAAAATCACAAAGGTTCCCAACTGTTGTAAACTTGAACTATAGAAGCTCTTCTTGCATAGCTTCTATCCAGCTTGGATCTTTACCTTTTTGGGCTCTTCCTGGGATAGGAAACAAGCAAACAGACAAGTATGAAGGTCTTCATGAGTTTTCCCTTTATAAACAGCACTAATAAACCCTTGTTCATTTGTAGTCTTTATCATTCTCCTTGTCTGTACACCAGACTATACATCACCAATCACATGATCAAGTGAATGATCTTTATGGATTCTCGTATTTTAGAGTAGAAGGAACTGTTTCATCACCAAAGAAATCAGCATGTGTGGCTTCAAGTGGAGTAGTAGTAATTGTTGGACTAACAGTATTAATATTTGGCCTAGTAGTATAAACATCTTGAGTACTATTTTCAGGTTTCTCTTGATCATCAATTCCACTTTCTTTATTTACACCTTCATCATCCTTCTTTCTAGCATCACTAGAAGGTTGTGGTTTGATAACGCCTAAATTATACATGTTTTCGGCAGCGTTATTTGCATTTATTTGATCATTTCTCGTGAACTTTCGGTACTTAATCAAGTATATTTGCTATTATATGTTCTAGGTACATGTCGTGGAAGAAAACGAAAGAATACACGAAGATTTAAAGCTTAAACGAAGAAATAACTGAAGATAAAGATTTCCTGACACATGTCCACTGTTTTGGCCATAACTTGAGCATACGAACTCCGTTTGACGCGATTCTGGCGGCCACGCGTCCGGGAAAGAATTCTCTACAACTTTGATTTTTGGTCCAAGAGCTGAAATTGCACCAAGTGCGGCGCACTTGTAAAAAAGTGCGGCGCACTTTTCCATCTGACGAAAATTAAAGGAAATTAAATGCAATTAAATGCCAAGTGCATTAACACCTCAAGTGCGGCGCACTTTTATGCAAGTGGGGCGCACTTTTGGCCCAAAAAAGCCTATAAATAGCCTCTCATTCATCCCATTCTTCACACATCCAACACAAATCATCCCACTTAGTGTGGAACCTTTAAGAGGGTTATTTTTTAGGCTAAAGGCCTGCAAAACCTCTCCTCCATCACCACCCTTCAACCACCATCACCACCATCGACCGCCACCGTTATAATCAAAGTTCTTGAAGAAGTTGGATAGTCTTGGTTGAAGTTCATCATTGTTCTTAGGTTTTGATCCATCAAAGAAGCATAGTTATAGTGTTATTTCGAATCTATAAGCGATTGTGACGGAATTGTTCATAGTTTCCGGATTTTGCTTTGAATATAATAAAGTGTTCTTGGGAAATTCTTGTGAAATCATCATACTTTGCTCTTGGAATTGGTATGAATCTTGTTACTCTTTTGAATATAATCCTTGTTGAATCCATGATGAATGTTATGTGTTTTGTTACTTTGATTATGGAGTAGTAATCTTATGTTTGTTTGGGCATAATGTGATCTTGGATATGGAGCGTTTGGATATGTGTTTATTGAATTGGTAAAACATATTTTATACAAGAATATAGGCCGAAAGGGTTCTTTTATATATGTGTTTAATCATTCCACTTAATATATTGGTTATAATAACTTATAAAGGCCGAAAGGATTTGTTGTTATTAATCGATATAATCACTAGTTATATTTAAAGGCCGAAAGGATTTATAACTTGTGATAACTCTATTTTCTAAACTTATAAACACTATCCTAAACACTTCATTATCAAAGTGATCATTGCCTAAACAAACATACCTTAATCATTTGATTGAATCATCATTTTATTGCTTTCTTTGCAATAGTCAATTTATGTACGTTTTGGTTAATTTAATCCGTGACAATTCTTATTAACCTTTGACCAAATTACCAAACTATGAAAACTTCAATTCCTGTGGAACGACCTGGACTTACCTAAATCTATACTATACATGAACGGGTATACTTCCCGAGTGTTGTGTTTTAGCAAAAATCGGTATCTCTAGTATTATAAATTTAAAACTTGGAAAACACACATCAAAGTTTTCACTTTAACCAAGTGCGCCGTACTTTCTTTTTTTAACCTTTTTGTATGAGATCTTTCACAAACATAATTTTGAATAAAAAACCAAAACCAAAACTCCCCAATCTGCTAGTCTTAGGTTCTATAATCATTTAGAATTATATATTATCTTATTATACGCCCTGTGTATTTGTAATTATCTAGTTTATCATAATATTTTGAAAAAAAAACTCAAAATTTCCAGAAAAACCGGCGCACTTTTCCTAAAGTACGCCGCACCTTTCCAAAAAAAATCATTTATTTATTTATCCATATTTGCTATATATAATTAAAACTAATATATATATTTATATATAAATCTATAAAAATAAAAAATTATAAAAAATATATGAAATAAAATTTATTTTATTTTGAATATTATCCTATTAGCCTTAATTATATATATATAAATGTCTATTGCATGTATTAAGTATGTATAAATCAAATATCTTTTGGAAAAACAACTAGTTAGTCTTAATATATAAAATTAAATAGAAATTTAAATAACAAAGACTTATTAAATTAAAATATTCAAAAAGAATTCGATCGGAGATGAATCATTTAAATTCTTCCGTCTCAGCACTCCGTTAATGTCTTTTTTTATCGTTATATATATAGCTGAAGAGGATGTTAATCCCCAAACTAATAATTCTCGTTCTAGTGACAGCCTATGGGGAAAGTGATAAGACTGTAGCCAAACGTCTCCTAATTCTCCTTTTCAACTGATGTTGATGACATAACTGTTTCGTTATCAATAGTAACCACTTGAAAATGATTTTGGAAAATAAATTCGATGGTTATCTGCGGACCGATCCGCATGACCACATCCGTGAATTTCTCGCAATCTGCAACATGTTCAAATAAGGTGAAACTCAGAGTGAAGTTGTTAAGCTTTTGATATTTCCTTTTTCCTTATCCGATAAAGCTAAAACCTAGTTTAACGAACTTAATGGTGAGTCTATAACTTTATGGGAACAAATGAGAAAAGTTTTTATAAACAGATTCTTTCCGCATTCGTTATTTAACCGTCTTTTACTTGAAATCAGAAATTTATCTCAAAACATATGTGAAAGTTAGCGAAAGCCTGGGTTACGAACATGAAAAAGCCCTTGCTTCGAAAATGCCTGGAACGGTCTGACCAAAGGATGCTATTATTCAGTATTTTCTATCACGGTCATGACGAATCCAATCAAGAAATCCTGGACATAACTGTCAGAGAAATCTTCCTATACCATAGCCCAAATCAAGCTTTAAATTTACTCGTGGGACAAAGTCCTTTTCGAACATGATTGGCCCATTAAATCTAAAAACGATTATCATCAAAAATTTGTTGCTTTTGCCGATGGAAGTAATAGTAATACTGATAATTCTTGATTAATGGAAAAGTTGGAAGCTCTAACAGTAAAAATAGATTCTTAAATTATAAGCTTAAATGAAGAATTGAGGATCATTCGTAACAAATTACATTGAGCTTAAAGTGGGAAACGGCTTCTGAAAACCACCTGAACGATGACACGCCGATGTGTGAACGTCGTGAAGCCAATGACATCCAATCTGAAGGGTATCAAAACCGAAATTCTCATGATTCGTACTCTCATCAATCCTATTATGATCCTAATGATTATGAGAAATCACTCACAGAATTAAACAATGATGTGAAAAATGATCTCGAAGATTTCAAAAGATGTATTCATAGCATGAGAACTGTTCATTGGAAACTCTATGACAGCAATGATCGTAAAACTACCAGTGTTTTACCCAACAAAAAGTCTAAACCTATCAAACAAGAACCTCAATCTAAAACTAATTTCGAAAAATTAATGACTAAATTCTTGGATGATCAAAGAGTTAAAAGTATGTTTTTTAAGAACAATGTTAATGATATGATTTTAAAAATAAAGCAAAATGAAAAGAATTTCCAATTAAAATTAAAAAGATGGAAAGAAAAATGGATGAGTGGTCAAAATCTCAAAACATATCTTCAGAACAAGTCGAGAGGACTGAACTACAACCTCCTCCTCAAGCTCACACCGAGCATGTGAATGTCGTATTCACCGGGAGTGAAAAGTCCGATTATTCTCCGAAAATTCAAAAAGATCCACCACCTTCTATCATCGTTAACAATAAAATCAAAAAAGACCGCCCAATTAAGACATCAAAAAAGGGATATCACATGGTCAAAACAAATGAATATCCATTATGTGAGTACATACCAAAAATACCATATCCTCAAGCTTTAAAAGTGGATCACTCCCACTTTAACCGTATCATTAAGGAATCTTAAATCAAGTTAAGTGTAATAATAATAGTAAATAATAATAATAAACCTATAAAAAAACTTAAATATATACCTATATATAACAAAAAAATTGCAGTTTGATAAGTTTGATGTGCATGGGCCCGTGTATTTCTTACTCGATTTCTGCATCCAAAAAGAAAGTTTCGAACTTTGTGGATGTGTTCGATAGAAACCCTCACGAGACTATAACTCGTCCACTCGGGACACCGAGGGGTTTAAAGGCTTGTTGCATGGGCTAAATGCAACTGTGGTGCCTACGAAAGTGCGCTTTTGTATTTAATGTTTTTCTTGTAGTTGTGTCTATTTTGCAGATTAAATAAAATAGGTGGAGCTTGGATTGGTGGTTGGCATTTTACACTTGGAGACTTATATAATTGGAGTATTATATTACATGTGGTAGAATACACATGCTTGGCGTTCCGTTTCGCGTCGTATCTTTCAGAATTCAACCAAGAACTTAAGAACCTCGGGAAGTACCGTTTTCCCTTAAATTTTCCCTATTTTCTATATTTATCAGTTCTCACATTGAGGGCAATGTTCAACTTAAGTGTGGAGGAGTAGCAAATAGGAAAAGTTAATCATGTCCCTCCATGTTTGCCCTGCAGAAATTTTAAAACTTTCAACTGATATTTTTTGGAAAATTTAAAAATTTATATATTGCTTTTCTAAAAACTTAAAAAACTAGATCTTAAGGAATTCGGGTACCCATCTTTGTTACCTATGATAATTTTTACCTTTAGCTCTCTCGAGTTAAGGTTTGATTGCAATTGCAAGTGTCTCATCCGTCGTTATGGCTGTGTATTTATAGTTTTGTCGCCTTTTCTGGAGCATTGATATTGGTATAAAGTTATATGAGTGGGCCGGTAATTTAGTAGCTCCAGAACTTGTGCTTGATCATCATTTACTAGACCGCAGTGAGGTTAATTTATAGATAACGTCATATGATAAGAGGTGAAATAAATCCCTATGTAATCATGTATCTGCACCACTCGCTTTTAGTGTTGAGATCCCCAAAGTATCCCAAGAGCAAGAAAAATGTGCTCGATGAAGAAGAAGTTTTGTGCCAGCCTTAGTTATCGTAGTATCTAAAAAAAGAGAAAAAAGAAAAAAAGAGAAAAGAATAAAGAAATAAAAGTTCAAAGTATGAGGCAAAGTTCTGGCACATGGAATCAAGTATTTGCTATTCACCTTCATCATTATCACGTTTTGCCTCTTTGAGATTTATGTCTAGGTGCTCACGCCGCAACGGGCATGTTTATATGTCTAGTTAAGCATATGGTAGCGACCTAGATTATGTCTGTGCAATTGAGTGACTTCACAAACATAAAACCCTATATGAGTGACTCATGTGAATTAAAAAACAAACACTTTCCCTATGTGAGGTGCTTTGTTATATGTCTATGCCTGAAAAGTTATAAAACTTGTAAACACTTGTTAATGCTAAAATGGATTTTTTTCTCCACGTCACGATAAATGATCTTGTTTTCTCGCTTTAATTGCTTGAGGGCAAGCAATAGCTAAGTGTGGAGAGATTTGATAACGCCTAAATTATACATGTTTTCGACGGCGTTATTTGCATTTATTTGATCATTTCTCGTGAACTTTCGGTACATAATCAAGTATATTTGCTATTATATGTTCTAGGTCCGTGTCGTGGAAGAAAACGGAAGATTACACGAAGAATTGAAGCTTAAATGAAGAAGTAAACTCAAGTTAATGATCTCCCGACACATGTTTACTGTTTTGGCCATAACTAAGTCATACGAACTCCGTTTTAGTTGATTCAAGCGGCCACAGAAAGAGAATTTAATTATCTACAACTTTGCAAAAGGCCAACTGCTGAAAACGACCAAAAGTACACAACACTTGCAGAAAATGCGGCGCACTTTTCACCAGAACTGAAAAGTCCTTTAACACCCAAAGTGCGGCGGTTTTACCCAAAGTGCGGCGTACTTTAAAGGCGGTGGAGAAAATTAAAGGCAATTAAATGAAGTGTGCATTAACTCCCTATGTGCGGCGCACAAATAAGTTTGTGCGGCGCACTTTGGCCCCCGAACAGCCTATAAATACCCTCCTTGGCTCTCTCATTTCACACACTCTCACCCTCAAACCCCCAATTCGTTTGGAATCATTAGAATAGGTGTTTTGGTGATCTTGGCTTGGAAAACCAAGGATCCAAACTCCCCTTCAAACCACCATCACCACCATCTACTACCACCACTCTCCACCATCAATTCTTATGTTTTGATCCATCAAAGAAGCATAATAGAAGTGTTTATTCAAATCTATAATCGATTGTGACAGAATTGTTCATAGTTTCTAGATTTTACTTTGAATATAATAAGATCTTCTTGGGAAATTCTTGTGAAATCACCATATTTTGCTCTTGAAGTCAATATAAACCTTGTTACTCTTTTGAATATGATCTTTATTAAATTCATGATGAATGTTATGTGTTTTGTTACATTGATTACTGAGTAGTAATCTTATGTTTGTTTGGCATAAAGTGAATATTTGATATGAGCATATGGATATGTGTTTATGAAATTGGTAAACATTATTTTAAAAAGATTAAAGGCCAAAGGGTCTTTTATATTGTGTTAATATCATTCCCATAATATATGGTTATAATAACTTATAAAGGCGAAATAATTGTTGTTTATTAGATCGATATAATCACTTGTAATAATTTTGGTACATCAAACTCTATGCCCTAGGACCTCCTTTTATACACCAAGGAGTCCTAGTCGGCTTACAATACTTTCTTAAGTATCTATAATTTTTTTTATAAACAACTAATACATATCATATAAGCAGTACTAACTAGCAGCATTAACTTGATGTTTACTAGCAGTAGTAACTTCAAGCATATTTTCACTAGCAACATTAACTTAAGTTGAGCAGTCTTAACTTTGTACTAGCAGTAGTAACTACTTAGCACATTTTCTTTGAAGTTTATCAGCAGCACTAATATTTACTAGCAGTACTAACTTTGTACTAGCAGTACTAAAGAAGTCTTTTAATCCTAACATATAGCCGGCTTTGTTCGGCTTGTAATAGGTACTTTGTAATATAATTTCCCTTTTAATATAATCTGCTCTTTAGTACGCTGGTGTGTTTCCCATAGCTAGTTTGCAATGTTTATACGTTTGTATCTAGCACATTAGCATTGGTTTATGCCCTAAACGCCTTATGTTTGCTCCTATTATATGTTTTTTATATGATTTGGGCGATCACATCTGGACCAATTCACATACCGGAGCAAATGTTTATTAGCTATGTTCATACACATTATAGGTTGCTTGTATTTCCTTCCTCATTAGTTGTTACATGTTCTCTCTATGATGTTGTTGTTCATCGGATTTGCTTGTTCAGAAAGAGGGGATCATTGTGTCTCCTCCTTCGGCCCGGTGCTAAAGTTTTTGTGTTTTAACTTAGCCTTCCCATATGTGTTTTATATTTATGGGGTAAGTGTGTTCCTTTATCGTTATTCGGAGGTAGCGAGCCATAATGAGCTTACCATGCTTCGTGTTTGCATCATTGTTACTTATCCAATAGAATTTGAATTTATCTTTTTAAGGTAAAAATCAAAGACTTAGATATAAAAATAGAAGGGCCCTTTGAGGTGAGCTAACACATTGAAAATGGCTACCTCAGATGGGTTACATAATTCTACTAGATATGTGTTATGATTACAAGTTCATTCAGTTGCTCCCACTAGTTTCCCAATTGTAGTTTGGCTTTGCACCTGGTACATTGCTTGCTGCTTTTCCTTTCTTGTTGCTGCTTGTCTCCTCCACTGATGGTCTTGTTTTGATACCTACCGATACTTCCTGATTGAGAAATTACAACTTTATGGTTGTCAACCCTGTTAACACTTCTGCTTTGAAGTTTAAAATTTTTGGAAGATGTGTGATCCGGAACCTATGGAATAGGGCTGTTACATCCATAATTTCTTTCTTATACTTCCTTTCTTATTTCGTTGCTGGCGTATGGTTTCCTTCTATCTGAGCAACCAACTTTGGTGAATCCATGAAGACATGCAAATCTTTCATACCATTGCTTACAGAGGCAGCTAGTCCTGCCAATAGTGCCTCACAATCAATGGCGTGATCGAATGTGTTAAATTTTAAGCGAATGGCATACGAATGCATCTTTTCACCGGGACTGACTAGGATTATCCCCACACCCAAGCCTTCTTTGATTGTTTCTTTGCCATTGTATAACCTCCAGGCCCTTGGTGTTGGGGTTGATTTTGCCTAAAGCTTCTTGCTTAGGTTAAACGTTCCCCCTTCATTTGCATTTGGTGTTTCCTGTACTTGTTCTCCTTGACCAAAGAACTTCTTCACTACTGATCATTCGGCCTTCTTTCTTTAGATGTACGAGATGTCATATGTCTGTACTTTGGCAGCCCATTTTGCCAACCGTCCTTCTCTTCCAGAGAGCTTTAGTATTTCCTCCATTGGTCCATCGGTTACCACCTTAACATTATGTTTTCTAAAGATTGCTCTCAGGGATCTTGTTGTGTGAATTAGTGCTTGTATCATCTTTTCCATTAGGGTGTAGCATATCTCCATTCCTTGTAGCGGTTGGCTCACATAGGAGACAGGTATTTGGATTCCTTCCCTCTCTACCAGCATCACAGAACTTATCGTCTCATTTCTTTGCCGTAAACATAGCATCAGAACTTCTCCTTCCTTTATAATAGCCAATGTTTGCAATTTGTTCAATTTCCTTTTTATCTTTCAGAGGGCTTCTTCGGCTTCATTCGTCCAGCCAGATCCTTCTGCTGTCTCGAACCTCATTCAGACCTCGCAAATGGGGTACTTCAACTCCGCAAGTTTTGGGATAAATTTGCTGATGGCTGTCAGTTGTAAAAATAAACTTCGTATTTGATTTGGACTTTTTGGGGTGGGGCTTAGGATGATTGCCTGCACTTTTTCTGGGTTTGCTCTTACTCCTTCCTTTGTTACCATATAGCCAAGAAACCTTCCTTCCTTCACTCCGACGAGGACGTGATAAGATCAATCTTGATGTTCACTCTTTTTAACTTTCTTAGTGTTTCTTTAACGTCTTGAACTAAGTCCTGCTCACTTTTGATTTTTATTACTATTTCTTCCAAGTATATTTCCATGTTTTATCCTTTTTGATCGGCTAAGACCTTTTCCATCATCCTCTAAAGTGTAGCCGCTGATTTCTTTAATTCTTTCGGCATGTGGGTGAAACAGTATACTCCTTCTTCTGTATGAAACCCTGTTTTTTCTTCGTCATCCTCTGCCATTCTTATTTGGTTGTGTTCCTTCGGAAGTCGTAGGAAACATTTGTACGTGTATCCCATTAATGATAGTAGCTTTTCCCCTTCCTCTGGAAAGGAGTACATGTCCTTAGAACAGACTTTGTTGAGGCTAGAGTAATCCACTTGCACCTTCCAGGTTCCATTTGCTAGCTTACAAGTATCGTATTGGTGACCCATACAAGGTGTTGAACCTTTCTAATCATCCCTTCCTTTATCCATCAGAACACCTTTTATTTCAATACCAGTCTTCCATCTGGTGTCATAGGTCATCTCTTATGGGGCACTGGCTCGGCGAGGGGGTATATCTTTAGTTGATGCTCCATGATGAATCACGGAATGGCTGTTCTTTCCTGTCTAATCCAAGCGAATACCTTCATGTTTTCCTGAAGAACCTTTGTTAATAACCATTTGCAATCGACTGTCAACGTGGTCCCCATCGTTACGTACTGGTCCGAACGTTCATGGCTGATGGTGAATATTTCCTTTGTGTTTTCCTTGCCCCATGTTTTTTAAGTGGCACCGAACCTGAGTTAGGCCCTCGGCCAGAGCTGCTTTTTGTTCTTAGTATTACTTATTCTCTTATCCTGGACATTTGCTATTTACGTTGATGCCACTGTACCTCCTTCCATGAACCTTGCACCCTTTCTAGGTGTCTGCATTAACATAGAGCCTCTTTACTGGTTTCCATTGTTATGATTCCTTGGTTAGTGGGTAATTTAATCATAGAATGGATGGTAGAACCTATCGCTCCGAGTCTTCTCATTCCGGTCCTTCATATTATGATGTTGTATGGCGAACGACATTTTATTATCGCAAACTTCATTAGCGCTGTTTTGTTTCTTCCTGACTTTCCCATAGTTACTCGAAGATTTATTATTCCCAGAGGATGATACGTTTCTCCTGAAAAACCTACCATCAGAGCTCTGCATCTTCTGAGTCCTAATTGGATGTTAACATTGAGGCTTTTGAAGCAATGTTTATACATGATCTCTAATGAACTCCCACCATCAACAAGAATCCTTCAGACCTGATTACCTTTAGTTACTCCTTCCAATATGATGGGTTCATCCATCAGTTGATTCCAGGGGATCGCTGGGAAGGTGAGTTCATCTGTTAGACTGGACCTTTCTTCTTCAAAAGGCCTCTTGTGATTTCCTCCTTCTCTTATCATGTTTATGACCTTTACATTGTTCCTTCCTTGACTCCCACTCCGCTGGTTGTTCTGACAGATGTCCTTCACCAGGTGAGCCAACTTCCTCGAGGCCACAGCTTCCTCTATTTTCTTTTTTAACTGATAGCAGCGTTGGTGTTGTGACCCTTGTCCCCATGGTAGTCACAAAATTTGTTCAAGTTTTGTTTTTCAAGGGTACCAATTAAAGGTGGCGGATCTGGGAAGCTCACACTTTCCATGGCCAAGATCTCTTTTGGGGTCTTGATAAGTGGGGTGAAAGTATTTTTTTCGGGGATAAGGAGTGTATATCCCTATGTTTCTACATGTTTCCCTCGGGCTGCCTTTGTTTCTAGCTTTGTCGAGTCCTCCGGACCATGTTGGACGAACATACCCTTTGTACCCCTGAGAGGGACGGACCATTTCTGCTGACCCCGTGGCCACTTCTCCTCTAATGAAGGCTCTGACTCTTTCAAACATTTCGTCTATCGTCTTGGGTATTTTGTCATTGAGTTTTTTGGCGAGTTCTGGATGACCATGACCGTGCATAAAAGTGAGATACGTAGAACCAGAGGAACTCCCTTTATGTGTGAACTTTCGGATTGAATCGATCCATGAAAGCTTGTAAGCCTTCATTCTGTCTCCTCTTAATGTCATGAATCTTTGTAGGGTCTTTGGCATATCTCTTTTGTTGTGAAAATTCTTCCAAGAACTTTTGACATAGTTCCTCGAAACTCTCCACACTCTTAGGGTCCAAATCATCAAACCAGTTTTGTGCCGCCCTACCTAGGGTTTGGCGAATCATTTTGCACCAAATGGGCATCGACCATTCTTCTTGTTCGGCCGCTGCCGAGAAGATACCTAAATGGTCCTCCAAATCTTTGTTTCCCTTATATTCCCTGATGTTTCGAGGAAGCTTTGCCCTCCTATGATATTTGAAAAAAGCAATTCTTTGGGTAAAAGGAGTGGGTTTACGCCTTTTGTAGGGTGAATCCAGGTCCTCATATGCGTCCTCCGAACCTTCCTCATGTTTAGAGTCCGAGCTTGTCTTTTGGTGTCCGGACCTTTTCCCTTTGGGCTTGGTTGCCTTCTCCTTGGTTATGCTCCAGTCTTAAAACCTTCTTGACCTTCTTAAGTGTGTTGGTTCCTTGTTCTTGGAGGGAGTCCTTTAACTTTTATTAGCAGAGCGAGTTTGTTTGTGAGTGTCAGATGTGCAGGAAGATTTGAGAGAGAATCGATCGGAAAAACCTCTTGCTAGCAACCTAGCCGGAGCTTCTTTGTCAGAGTCGGCATAGGCAAGTCTTTTTGGCGTGGCTTTTATCTTAGCTTGATGGTCATGTTCTTTGATCATGGTTCTTAGTACATCAATGTTCTCTTTGATGAAGGCAGTAAAAGGGGAAGGGGTTTTCTACGCTTGTAAGACTGGTTATGTGGGTCCCCCATGGGTATTCGTTCCCACGCCCCTTGTTTTCGCTCCCCGAATTTCCTCCTCTATAGGCTGCCACTCAACCATGCCTTCTTCGGTTTTCTTCTTTGGGTAGATTAGGATGCCAGGTCCCACGGATGGCACCAAATGTTGAGGTAAATTTACGTGGGCTACTTGGGCTTGGTAAAAGTGACCCCAGCGGTGATAAATATTGAGTTTAGCTTGGTTCCTCCAGAGCTTAATCCTTCATCTCCTAGCTGAAGATAAGAAAGAACACTGCTAGCTCACCTAGGGGTGTGAATCCGGAACCAATTCTAGCGTAAGAGTAAGTATGGTGATATGTGATAAATGTGGAGAATATAAAGTATGGTCTAGAGTAGGTGTTGTGTGCAAGGTTGTCAGGATCGGGATCTTACTTAGGATCGTTTTCGGTTTTGCAAGATCGTAATCGTAGGATCGGATCGAGATCGTAAGATCCTATGAAAACATATATATATTTTTGTATAAGGTTATTTTTTTACATTTCTATATGTTTTTATATAATATTTTATATGATGAGCATTTACATATATCCCAAAAACACTTCAGTATTTACATTTTTTATCCAAACACTCTTTAATAACATTTTACATCATGCATTGATAACTTGTGTTTTGAAGAAATATTTAAATTTTTTAAATTTTATTGGGTATATATAAAATTCCCCCTTATATGATAAACGAATCTAAACAGATGATAAAAGAAAAAAGTTATATGTTCAATTACCATGGTAATAGAACATTAGATATATTGTAATACATACTTGCACAAAGTTCATTCATGTTTCAATCGATAAATGAATGATTTGGATAAAAAAATATACTACATACATGCACCTACTTTATGTTTCAATCATTAAACGATTATGGATAGACCTTAACCTAAATTACCAAAATTCTAAAATAAGGTCATTCTACGATCCTACGCGATCCGATCCTACAATACTATCTACGATCCTACGATCCTGATACGATCCTACTTGAATCACGATCTTGTTACGATCCTGATCGCTTTTTGTGTGTGGGATCGTAGGATCGTACGATCTTACGATGAGGATCATAATTTTGACAACCTTGGTCCTTGGGTTGTGTATAGTATCGTCTGGGGAAAATTGAGCTCTCCCTGTTTATCTATTTGGGTTTTCAATTACAATCACCATAAATGTATGGGGGCTCGCTCTTGCGTTACGATATGTCCGCTAGTTTAGTCATATCTCCCAAGGAATTGTGGTACTCCATTTAGGATTGTTACCTTTGTCAGTTTGTCCTTTTGAGTTTCTATTACCGCTGCTTAGGACGGAAGCTAATGAACTTCTGGAATCTGATTTTGTCCTTCGAACCACCCCCACCTGCTTCCTCCGGATGTTATTGGTGGCGACTCCAGGACTCACATGGTCCTTCGATAATTCCAGCTCTCTAGAGTATTTATTTAGGTTTAGCCCATGCTCAGTGTTGCAGGAGAATCTAAAGTACATTTCTTCTTGGATGTTCTTCGCGGGAGAGACTATACGCTCATCATAACTATCCACTCTTGGGGGGTTTATTAAAAACAATACCCCAACTTGAGTTTTTGATTACCTTCAATAAAAACATAAGCTAAAAACTAATTAAACCCGGAATGATGGTGGATCACTACATAAACATGAGGGTCGGACTATAGTAACAAAAAATGGGGGTAATGATTTAACTTTTCTTTTCCCATTTTCTTTCGCAAACATAAAAAATAATATTACCATAAAATTCCCCAATCTGTTAAAAATACTGTATTTACTGGATAAGGACTTAGCAATCCTGTACCTCAAAAATTAAAATCTTTAACTAGGTTTAAAAAATAAAACAATAAATGTACTAAACAATGAATTAACATACAGAAAGGAGGCTTAAGGGCGAATTTGGGTGTAATAATTAGTTAAGGGGTGTAAACAATGCTCCATTCATTAATTAATTTGGGAGCGGGTTCCACCAGAAAAAAATTTACGAAAATCCTTGAAAAAAGGATTAGGGCTACGGGAGGATGTACTAGGGTAAATCTTGCACTATAAATTGAGTGGAATTGGCCTAAGGTGTGGAAAAGTTATATGATTGAGGTGACCATAATAACAAATACAAGTTTAAAACCTAGGTTAATCCTAGTGCCCTATTATTCATTTTAGGCAAGTCCTAAATTCCTCACTATTGCGGGTCTCGGAGATGCCAATCCACAAAAATAACAAGGTTCTAGACATTTAAATTTACTTTTCGGTGCCACTCTCATTTAATTTTAAACTATACAATGCTCTGAAAAAAGGCGGGACAAAATATCAACATATGGATAAAAAAAAAACACCCATCTATGGGGACGCTGGTGAATGAGGTGTCATTTTATACACTATTTCGGGATCAATTTATAAAACCCCTATATATGCCAAAAATTATTGCCAGGATTATTGTCGCTTAATTCATTTTTGTTTTTTTAATTTTTATAAAAAACTTGGGGATGGCCATTAGAAGGAAAATAACGCGTAAAACTTGGGCTTATTTTGGAGAAGGAAAAACGGATGGAGTACGGACTTGCCACCCAAGAATTTCACAAAGAAGTATTGTTCTAAGAATGCGTGGAGACTGGGCGTCGCTTTGGCAGACGGCCGTCCGTGAAAATTTGATCTGAATTAACGGTGTCTAGATATTGGCGCCGGGACTGGTGTCCACACGTTAGCCGACTTAAAGGTGGATTCTAGAAAACCATTTCATACGTGGCGGGGGATTGGCGTTCAAACCAGGGCAACTCAAGAATAAATACAAATAAAAAAAAAAAAAAACAAACAAAATAAGAAAAAATAAAAAATAAAAACAATAAAAAAAAAAAATCAATATAAAATCAAAAAAAATAAAAAATTATACAAACCAATAAATTCAAATAATAACAAAAAAAATATAAAAAATAAAAAAAAAAAAAAAAAAAAAAAAATAAAAAAAAATTATACAAAAAATCGAAAATTAAATATAATTAAAATAAAAAAAAAAAATATAAACCCGGGACTGGTCTGGTCACGTCGATATTGCCTATATATAACAAAAAAACCGTTTTTAGGGTATTTTTAAGTAGTAGTAACTGTTGTATCAAACTTGAGGAGATGAACCTTGGCCTTCTTTGTAGCTAGCTTTAAAAGGGTAGCTTTTGGGGCCTCATAATAACCCTTTTTCCAATATTCCTTTTATTCCTTCGTTTTTATCGAGTAAGAACTCATTTATTCTTAATATTTCATATGTTCTGTGTTGATGTGATTGATTTTATCTTCTTTGCTTTAATTATAAACATTACGAGGGCATAAACACTCCTGTTATTTCGCTTTTGTAATTGCATGAAAGTCCTAAAACTGTAGATCATATTATGTTGCTTTCTTGGTTGATGAATCGTAGCGGGTTTAAGGCTTTGAAAACTAGCTATTTTGGCATGTATATTGGATGTTGATACGTCAAGGGGAAAACGCGAGTGCGTAGGAAATAAGGAATACCATCGGGTAAACAGTATTCTTACTTACCTTGCCCTTTTTTATATGGTTGATCCTCTTAAAGATATTTTCACAGCCATTTAATATACACTCTTAGGGGCCTTTGTTATATAGTCTTCATAACTTACCTTACTTGTGCGGTTGCCTTAACAAAAAATAATTTAAATAGGACGGCGGGTTTCTAGTGGTAAAATTAGTTCTTGACCTAGGAAATAACTATACACAGATATCACAAAGGGTGTGGACCAAGGGCAACATTGAGATTAGCGAGAAAAACAATTGGATTAGTTAAATGGCAGCTTCAAGTAAAAATTACACATCTTTAATTAATTTCTAAAAAAATTATCTCCCTTAGTTAGATTAGTTATTTCGAGTAGTTATTTAGTTCTAAAAAAAGAAGAAACCCCCACCTCTTCAATAATATTTGGATTTACCCGCTCTTTCTAAAAAATATTAAAAAACACAAAAATATTCTTCTCTCAACCCTTAAAATTTTGTTAGAAAAACCGTGTTCAAAGGCCTTCCCTAACCCTAATCTCCTAGAGAAGATAAAAAAACCCCTGAGTCTTGCCTATACTACACTGTAAACCAAAATAGGTACACTGCCTAGGGAGTTGTAAAAATTCTTGTTGAAGTTTTACACCACCTCGCCTACATCAAACGCGGGAACATATTTAATTGCATTGTCTTCCTAAACTCGAGAAAGCTATAAGTGTAAAATCTATCTTTAGGTATCAAAAATGGTATACTATGAATTTCCTTAAAGATCTAAAAGGAACCTCATATTTTAGGCGAACCTCATATTTTTTGGTGGAATTTTTGAGTGGTAGGGTTTTTTGTGCTACTCATATAATTCCTATCTATGAGACGCTATTAATACTCAGTTTTCCTCGGTATGTTTCATAAAAAAATTAAAATTTTGGTCAAAATTACTCTCTACGCTATGTTTCAGTATATTACACGTCATTTTAAGGAACAAGCAAATGACAATTGAATGAATAGTTTCTAAGGCTTATTTCCCCTACACTTATGATGAACATTGTCCCTAATGTTTTTAAAAGTACCTGTAAAATGAATAAAGGGAAAAGAAAAGGAGTAAAAATAACTAGTACTCCCCTGGTTTGCTCAATAATGGAGAAAAAACATGTGATAACTGGCTAAATTTTCATCCAAGAGTCGTCCACTGAAACTCCTAAGAATTCTTGGGCTTCTTCTCATTAAATATAACCTGTAAATCAAAGACAAAAACAACTACGCCTGGCGTAAAATCGGCGGGATAATGATATAAAACAAAACTTTTAGGGTTGACTTTATAAAAGCAAAAAAGATAGGGTGAATGTGTTAATGTAATCAAGGTTTTCTGCAGGTTTTCAAGAAAATTACAGATTTTAGAAATTATACAAAATTAATTTTTCAAAAAATACTAAAAATTCGAATTTTAACAAGCTGGAGACGTGACGCCGTCAGGAAAAATCCCGTCTCCAGACACTGTAAAAATTTCACATTCGTTTTCTTAGAAAAAATTTCTGCACACAATTCTATTAGTTATTTCCTGCAAAAATACTGCATAAAACCTTAGATTAGTTAACACAATCACATGACATAAGACGCGAATTAATCTAAACAATTTATTTAACATGCTTGAAATGGTTCTTTCAAACCGGATTTTTCTTTTAACATTTTTTATGAAATACCTTTGATTGTAATTAAGACGAGGTTAAAGACAAAACAAAGCATGATCACACATAAATTCAAACATATAAAAACAAATGAAATAGAATTAAAACACACAAGACACTCCTAAAATACGGGAAAATAAAAGATTGGGTTGCCTCCCAACAAGCACTTTTGTTTATTTAACGAGTCTTGTAGCTAGACTCGGAGTCACACGTCTAGGAATCATGAAAGTGGTCCAAGTCGATGATCTTGCCTGAATTCTCTTTTGTGGACAGTTTCTTAGAGGTAGGAATTGATTGAAAGGTCTTTTTGAATTTTTCTCCGTCGGGGTCTATCAACTCAATCCTAATGTGCCACGCACCATCTCCTTCTTTTGGTGGCCTATCCCAGTTAATTGGGTTTTCTATCAAATCCTCCGACTCCCACATATTTCCTTTAAGACAGGTATAGTTCCTAAGAATGCTACCATCTTTCTAAACATTAGAATGTCCTTAAAGGGGTTGAGTTCGACATCTCTAGCAAGTTCCCATTCGCCAGGAAAATGGTAATTAGTGATTCCTTCTTTTCATAATAGGGGGTTCGGGAACCTATTCCATCCATACCAGGTCGTGGTGTATAAGACTCTCGTTTTCCTAAGTTGGTCCAATAAGTTATTTCTTCGTCACCTAGGTTGATTTCTTTTACTCTAAATATTGACCTAGTAACTCCTTCTCCAACCGCTATTTTAGCTTTTCTGCAATCTATCACGGCACTAGCGGTTGCTAAGATCCTCTTCCTACAAGTAATGGGGTAGTGGGGTCTTTGCCATGTCTATAACGTAGAAGTCATCAACAAGTTTTAACCTTCCTATGTGGAATTCTACATTTTTAACAATTCCTACGGGGATAAGACTTAGTCCCATCTGCCAACCCGAAAACATGATCGGTCTCTTCTAGTAATCCAATCTTATGCTTTTTGAAGAGATATAACAGGATTAAATTCACACAAGACCCTAAATTGGCTAAGGTATCAAAAGGCTTGGATTCCCCTAGGCTATAAGGTAAGGTGAATAATCCAGGATCCTTTATTTTCTCAGGCATTTTGCCTTGTACGAACGCGGACCTATTTTTTCCTAATTCTAGACTCTCCATGTATTTATCCAGCATTGCATTATACATTGGAGCGTGAGCTAGAACTTCAAGAACCGGTAAGTTAAAATGCAAATCCTTAAACTCATCTTCTAAAGTTTTTGCGTGTTCTTTTAGTTTTGATGTTCCAATTTCCTTGACCGTTTGTAGTTGGTCTTTTTGAAGATTGCTTACTTGGCTAGAACATGTTTTAATGGCATTGATCGAATTGAGGGAATGGGATGAGCATCGGGTGTCCTTCGTTGGGTAAGAACAAATAGACAAAAATAGATAGGTGGAGTTAACATTCAGTTTCAGGTTCTTAATCGTGTCACTTGGAAGTGCTCCTGTTATTCGATCATTGATGGCCTTCAAGACTGTGTTAATTTTATTGGTCATCTCGCCTTGTTGTTGTTTGAAATCGGCTTCAAACTGAGACAATATAGCATCTTGAGATGCCATGAAGTTAGACACCAATCCTTTAAAATTTGATTGATTGTTAAAATTTTGAGGATTGTTGTTGAAGGAGCGGTTCGAAAATGAACGGTTGGGCTAAAAACGATTTGGTCGGTTTGAAAAATTGTTTTGAGAATTTTGAGGTTGCCTCCACCTAAGGTTTGGGTGACTTTTCCATGATGGATTATAAGTGTCACCAAGATTGTTTTACTCGGGTTTGAAAGTGTACCACTTTCCTGCCGCTTCGTCTGTACGCGAGGATGCGTAATCAACAAAAGCTTGCTCTGGATTTTCCATGCAACATTAAGTGTCGTAGGGACCATAACAAATCTCGCATGAAGAAGTGATTGTGTTCACTTGAATGGATGATTTAAGAGCAAGATGATCTTCCATCAAGCGTTGGACTTGATTTTCGAGCTCGATGAGATGACGATCGGATGTACTTGGGACATCTTGAGGCAAAGAGATTGCCTTGACCGGTTTTGCGAAGTCCATTGGGTCATTCCAACTTTCATTGTCATAGAGGGCTAGGTCCTCTAATAGTGCGTAGGATTCTTTGGCGTTTTTGTCACGAAGCTTACCACCAGCCGACTGATTGATGGTTCACCTTGTGGCGGGATTGACATGGTCATAAAAGATTTAGACTTGGAGCCAAAGATCGATACCACGATGAGAGACTTTTTGGAGTAAGTCCTTGAAATGAGTCCATGCTTCAGAAAGAGATTCACCTTGATGTTTATGGAACATCAGGATGTCATTTTGGAGTTTTGAAGTCCTTCATGGTGGAAAGAATTGAGCAAGAAAATGAGTAGTAAGATCCTCTCAGGTGGATATGGATCCTTCAGGAAGACGTTTAAGCCAATTGCTAGCTTGATCGCGAAGGGAAAATTGAAATAAACGCATGTGCGTTCTTTCCCTATTTGCAATATCAAGGTCAAGTAAGTCGACTAGTTTTAGAAAATCCTTAAGATGTTGGTTTGGATCCTCGGACCGAAGTCCGTGGAATAAGCATCCGTTTTGCACCAACCGGATGGTGTCGGATAACAGAGGCACCACATTGTTCCCATCGGGGAGTTCATAGGTGTTTCGATAGCCTTCATGGCTAGGTCTGGATTAATATCCAAGAGTATGGATAGGATTTTCGTCTCCCATGGAGGTCAACGGAAATATTTACGAAACAAATAACACAAAGAAAAGATAGACTAAAGAAAGCTAATTGACAAAAAATAAAATTCTCACTTGATAAGAATCAAGTGAGTAGACCTAAGCTAGATAAGAATCAAGTGAGTAGACCTAAGCTAGATAAGAATCAAGTGAGTAGACCTAAGCTAGATAAAGCTTGAAAACTTGATGCGGTTGTAGTAAACGCACTAGTTTTACAACTCCATAGGCAGAGTACCTAACAGTTGTAGTGTAGTATAGGCAAGACTCGGGGGTTGTTATCGTTCTCTAGGGAAATAGGTTAGGAAGGCTCGAACTGAATATAACAGAGGTCTAAGGGGTTGAGAGAAGATTATTTTTGTATTTTTATATTTTTTGAAAGCAAGTGAAATTCAGGTTTGAGAGGTTGGTTTGGTTTTAGCTAACTAAACTAAATATAAATCTAAACTAATTTTAGTGGAAACTCTATGTGTAAACGAACGTATTTACTTAATCATGCACTACTCCTTAGTTTGCTACTCATAATCATATTGCTTTGTCACACTTATGATGATCTGTGTAAGTATTTCCTAAGTCATGAGCGAATTACACAAAAATGCCGTCTATGTAATATTCCGTTAAGGCAACGCACAAGTAAGGTAGTATGAAGACTATTACAAGGCCCCTAAGAGTACATTACATGCATTAAAACACTTAAGAGGTATCAACCATATTAGGGGTAAGGTAATATGAAGACTGTTACCGATGGTATCCTTTCTACACACTCGCGTTTCTCTAGATGTCTATGCCAATTTAATATTTTATGGCTAGTTTTCTAAAGCCTAACGCGCAAATCCAACACAAGAAGCAATATGAAAAGGATCTACAAACTAAGTTTTATGCAATCATAAGTAAATACTAATGGATCTAGCCTAACATGTTAAAAGGAAGCAAAGAACAATAAATAATCAAACAACACATAGACATATTGAATGATAAAAGATAGAGGACTTCACTTGATTAAAACATGTGTTCAAAGCTGATACAATAGGGTTTGGACACCCTAAAAACTCTAAACAGCTGCTATAATCGACTTTTAATAATAGGGTTTAGTTCCCAAAAATTACACACCTAAAACCCTAAAACGAGTTTGTATTTATAGGAAAATTGGCGCGACAATGTCGCGTTATAATCCTGACGCCGTCACCCCACCAAATCTTCTAGGGCTTTTTTAAGTCGGTTGGATCCTGACGCCTTCGCAAGACATCTGACACCGTCCTTTATAAGCCACGACGCCGTCACAATAAAATGTGATGCCGTCTCCACGCACTGTATGCGTATTCTTCAAGTGATTTGGTGTAGAGTCGTAGTCTTGTCCGTTTCTTCTCTAAATGAGCCTAAGTCACGTGTATTTCCTCCAAAAGCCATCCAAGTGCTGAAAACACAAAAAGGAATGATTAAGGACATAATTTGGGCATTTTTGCATGATTTAGGGGGTTAAATGACCTTGTAAAAGTGTATAAAATGACACCTCATCAAGATTCATGTAAGTTTTTTTAAATTTTGAATATTATTTTGATTCTATTAGGGTTTCAATTGAAAATTAGATTAACACGAAATTTAGGGGTTTTTGTTTTGTTTGGTTTGTTTTGATGTGGCTTGGTTTAATCTGAATTTTGTTTCTTTTTGTTTATATTTTTTTGCAGGAGGCACTGAAGGTTTTCTAAGGTACCCATTTGATCTTTAATCTCATAAGTGGACACCCTTTTGGTTATTTAGTGTGCAGATTTGATCTTTAAGTTGATTTGTTGGTATATTAAGGTTAGCTTAAGGTTCTTGATTAGCTTAAGCTGTTGAATATATGGTTTTTTAGGTACCTTTTTGGTTATTTGGTGTAAAGATTTGACCTTTAGGTTTTTTGTTTATAAAGTTGTCAATTTATAGTTTTTTAGGTGCCCATTTGGTTATTTGTTGTAATCATTTGATCTTTAAGTTCATCTGTAGGCTTTCTTGAAAGAAACTTAGATTTTTTGATTAGTATAAGTTGTTTAAGTAGTGTTTATTTTTGTATAAGAAATGTATGGGACTCGAAGCAAGAGGGATTTGTCGATGGAACTTCAGTGGCAAATCCCGATTTTGAGACCGAGTATTCATGCTAGAAGGGCGAATATAACTGTAAAGTTTCAAGATCTTTACGGTTTTGCTGTTGAAGGCAATGTGGATGATGCAAATATATTAAATGTGGTTAGGGAAAAAGTGATGGAACAGGGTAATGTATGGTGGGGATTAGAAGCGAGTAAAGGGGCTAATTGGTGTTTGCAAACTCATGTTACTTCTGACGTTAAATCGTCCCTTGGTTTTGGTGAATGGTATTACCCTTAAGAAGAATAAGGTTGTAACATAAATTATCAGAATTTAAGATGCATTTGTTAAAACAGAAAAGTGTTGCATTTAATAAGACCTCGGCTTTCTATGCTACCTATTTCGATGATGTCAAAGCCTGGGAATCTGTAGACGGCAATGAACCCAATCTTATGCTATTCAAAAGGTATAGATGGAACAATATGTGGGCTGTGGAAGCCTGATAACATTTAAAACAGTTTTTTTGGTAAACGGCTTAGCTTGATCTAACAGCATTATATTCATCATTTGGTATTGATTAAGATTGCTTTTTCAATTAAACAAGGCAACGAGTTATAATCAATTAAGTATGCAATGGCCACATTTCAAGTTTGACCTGTTTATTATATATATGTTTTTCATTTTTGGGTTTTATAAATATAACCTACCATTAATAAACATGAGTACAGTAGGAAATCTAAGTAATTTAAAAGGCTTGGGGATTGGTTATACAAACTGCTAACATGATTATTTTTTAGTAGAGTATGTCCCCTTGAACAAACAACGACCTTGAACAAACATCTTCTTGTTGTTTATTTTAAGCAGATAAGTAATCCTAAATTTATAATAAGAATTCCCAAACACATGTTTAACCTGCCAAGATTCTATAATAGTAGATTTCATGAAGTCTTCAACTTAAATGACCAGGTTTGGATATTGAGGGATCTGTACTTTCTTATTTCTTTGTCGATGCTATAACTTTCTGAAGTAAAATTGAAAGAGGATGTATTAAAACTCTTTGGCATTTTAACTTTTACCATGATGAGCCTAAGGAAAATGTTTGAAAACAAAATCTTTCACTTTGCTAGGTGCGGATAAAGTTCACTTCTTCTTTCAAATGCATGGTACGACTCAAGAAACTGGATATTGAAGTGGTATTTACTTCTTATTGATGAATCTAACCGAACGTAAGTGGATTATTTTTTAGGTTTCTCCTTTTTTTTCTAAGACCAGTTGTGGCCAGCTGCCCACCTGCATATGCAACACGTAGCTTCAATAATTCATAGAGATAAGACCAGTCGTAGCCACTTGCCCATCTGCATCTGCAACCGCAACACCAGATCTGTATTCGTTGTTATACGTGGACTATAAGAAATTGTGTTCATTAGAATAAAAGTGTGTTGTTGGTGTTAGATATTTTTGAGGATATCATAATAAGCTCATAAAACGTAAAGTAAGCTAAAATTATTAGCTTTTGAAACATAAGTCGAACTCATATAAACACGTAAGCCTGTATATAAGCTTAAACAAACACCCCCTTAAGCTTCATAAGAATCTAAGTGTTCTGGAAAAAAAATCGCTTTCTCAAACTTTGGCATTTGGTTATCAACACCTCACGCCGTCAAACTGTGAACTCCAACTTTAATGGATATGTCTATAGAGAAAGGTACTAAATTGCAGTAGTCTTTGCAATATGTTGTCAAACACCTAGAGGATATTTTTTTTTGGTTATATCCAAATTTTCCACATTTAGAATTTATATTGAAGCAAACTTCTAATGCAAGTTATCTACAACAATGTTAGCAAAAGTAGGGGTTTTGGCTTTGTTATTATGTCCTCCGTCGAAGACGTTAAAGAACCTGTTAGGAAGTTCAGCGGCCATGTTAGTATTTGTCTAATATACATCTTATTAACTCGAATTCAAGCAGCATATAGAAAATTTAGAACTTTTACTGATATTGTTGTGTTATATTCGCTAGCGAGTCATAAAGTATGGTTTTTTTTGAAAAATTCAGGAGCTTGATGGGAGAGAAATTTGGGTGAACTCGGGCCTACCTCAAAGGAGGGAGGAATCTTATTTTGGAGGATCAAGGGAACGTGATGGTAGAAGCTTCAATAACAGAATATGAAACTAGCAAACTTATTAGAAATGAACTTGGTAAGTTGTGGATTGAGTATAGATATCCCTATTTGTTGGGAGTCATAGACCTCCATTCTTGCTATTAGAGCTGATATGGATGCATTGGCTGTGCAGATTTGACTTTGGACCCATTTGACTTCTGATGATGCAATATTAGTTGCTAAGTAATAGAATTTATATATATTTGTTGATTTAACATAAGCTAATATGTACAAGAAATGAAGAGAACTAAGGGTGAAAATTGTTGATTTTTTTGACCTTTTGAGATTTTGTTGATTTTGATACACGACCAACTGATATTGGTCCAAAAAGTGATTGTACAAAAGAATTTACACAAAAATGTATTGTATTGCCATTGTTGTGTTTAAACAACCACTCATATGTTATTTGACCAAAAAAGCAGTTGCCGATTCGGATGAAGTTGTTGTTGTTAACCTTTTTGCATAATCAAATGCATCTAAGCCTTTACCATTTGGTCTTTGGTTACTTTTCAATGTAGATAACCCAGCTCAAAAAGTTAGTTCTGCTACTACTTCATTTCAGAGATTATGGTTAAAGCTATAAACTAAGAATTTAATTTGGAATAACGCATGTTTTTAGGTTGCAAATGCTTTATATAAAAATTAAAGCCCGTTCATCGCACGGGTCTTAATGACCTTCACCTCAACGAAATTAAAAGTTCATTTTTTTAATCGAAAACCAAAGCCGGTGCGAGAATATAACTTTTGACCCTAACCAGACTTTGAAACAAACTGCATTGAGCAAAACACGAACACCAACATTACGCCCTAAACCTTTACGCACACCTTATGAGCAGTGCACATGTATGAAGTTATACGATGCTTCACATAAGTAAAAGTTTAATTTTTCCCAAAAAACAAGCCCGGTGCAACGCACGGGTATGAACGTCTCGTGACATTATAAAGCGTAGTTAATGATCAAAGAAAATATTTTGTCTTGCATACTAATTTAATCATTTGCATAAACCACTACTAATCAAATGATTTCAAATAAACACATGATTAATAATCAACTAATCAATAAGACAAAATAGGATTAACCATAGATGGAAATACTCTTTTCATATCTTTTCAAATCTAGAAAGTCTTTCCATTTTAATGTTAAGAAATATTTTTCTTCTAGAAGAATCTACTAAGTCTGATTTATAAGTACAATTAGAATATTTTGTAAAGATTTGTGGTTAACCACTAAAAGACAAAATAACAGCTAATTGCTACCTATAGATCCACCTAAAAGGAAGACGGATCCCGGGTACGGTGGATCCATGGAGCTGGCAAATACTAGTAGAATTTGAATTCAAAATTTGCCTACAAATAGGAAACAAATGTTACAATTGGCACAACCTTTTTCTTAACTTTTCTCTTGCATATTTATTTTCTTTCATATATTTTTTTATCATTATACTTATTACATCATCAATTACAAGTGATTTAATCATTGCACTCTTTAGTGAAGAACACAAATAAGATATCAAGCTTCAAGTGTTATTGGTTTAGTAGAGTCATCACATTTGTGATATTTATCCACCTTCATCTATTTGTCTTATGTTATCATAGTTGTATGATTGGTTAGTATTTTAGGCCTTAAAATACATAGTGTGTTAGATTAGTTCTATCTCAAAGTAAAATTCGGTATTTAGCTTAGTACCGGAAAAAGTGTAAGCGAGGTGTACGGTTTTCTTTGCCTAAAGAGAGCTTGTTGACATCGTGAAGAAAACTCTCGAGTTGGGTACTCGGGGAGTGGAGTAGGGTGAAGAGGAGCTTCGTAGCCGAGCCACTATAAATCATCGTGTCTTTGGTTTGATATTCTTATCTCTACTTATTTACATATTGCATTTACTTATTTATTTAGTGCATCACTATCATATACATACGTGTATATCTATTGAATTCACATAAGTAGACAATCTAATGTGCTGTTTGTTTATTAAGAGGCTCTGAATCTGAATCTTATTCGCACATCTGAATCTGAATATTCGATAGAAAAGTTTGAATCTAATTTCCATCTTAATCTGAATAAGTGGTTGAGAAATGTAAATCTGAATGAAATACAACTGTTTGTTTTGGTAAAAAATGTCTAGATGTGTCAAACTATAGTTTTTAAAATTTAAATATAAAACGATTGAATTCGCACAAGAAAATAAACTTCATTAAATAAAAAAAACAAATATTATAATATAATCAATTTAAAGTTTGAGTCAAACTTTTTAAAATGATTAACTAAATGAGTCGCGTTAGAATTGAGATGTATGAGTACCGTACCCTTCAATTTGAATAAAATATGAGTTGACACATATTATCTTATACACTCTTTATCTAACAAAATATATGCAATGATTCTATTTAATATTTTTAATACAAAAGACAAAAGTGAAACAAGAAAAAAAAAATCAAGAAATGAAAAAAAAAACACCAAAATAAAAAAAATCATAACAAAGTAGAAAAAAAATAAAAACAAAAAGAGTAAAAAAAAAGACATTAAGAGATGTTAATTCCCTTTTCACATCTAGTTCATTAAGAGAGGTTATGCCTATTAGTGCCTCTTAATGATCAGAAAAAAAACAAACGCTTTTATCACTTTTTGCCTCTTACTGTCTCTGAATGTCTTAAAAAAAACAAACAGTTTTAATGACCCAAATATCTGACCGCGTCTGATTGAATCAGATTAAAATGTTGTTAAGAGGCATGTCTGAAAAAACAAACACCATCTAAGTTTTATTTTTTAAAACAGTAAAAACTATTCAACCCCTTATAGTTTTCACTTTTCACAATTGATATCATGAGCCAAGGTCACTCAAGATCTTTAACTTATATCGTACATTAAAGTTTGAATCGATCTATGGATTCCAAAAAAATATCTAGAAAGACAATCTATGCAAAGACAATTACTTTTTGAAAACGACGATTTTATATATTGTAAAAATGGATTTGAAACTTTTGTAAAACCAAGAGATTTAGATGTTTGGCATTTTGAAAGTAGCACTAACATCCAACAAAGCAACAACATGATTGAGTTGTTAGACTAATGGCAACGATAACAAGTACGATAGCATAAGTTGTCTACACACATTACGATATAACAAATGTTGACAAAAGAAACTACAAAAAACAAAACATAATGCAACTGACATACAAAGGATTATATTACTATAATCAGTGAATTAAACCTTGATTCTAGATTTGATTGCACCTTTTTGTCACACGATGTTCAGCTGCAAGGAGGGTCGGGCACCAACCAAAGCATCAAGAAACCTCAAAGAGATCTAGCTCTCAAACCAATAC
Source organism: Tanacetum coccineum (assembly GCA_026074375.1). Lineage (NCBI taxonomy): Eukaryota > Viridiplantae > Streptophyta > Magnoliopsida > Asterales > Asteraceae > Tanacetum > Tanacetum coccineum. Next base: position 14,075 of record BQNB010041009.1, on the reverse strand, counting down.
GCCTCATCAGGATGCAACAACTAGCTACAAGTTACATGTCAAACAGCAAAATAGCACATTAAAAGTCAACACCCGTAGTAAGATGATTCAGCCTCTCTATCCGTCCCGTATGATTCTTGAATATCTCCATCATAGCTTCACAATACGCAGCCTCTTCTTTATCTTCAAAGTCAGCATCAACAGTCTTCCAAAAACTATCATATTCACTTTCCGGAAGATCATCTCTTTCAAATAAAAAAAGCGTCACACCCTTCATCACATACCCTGAAACTGGCAACTCCAGCAAAGGGACATAACACCTACTCACCCTACAACCAAATTCTAGTCTCATGTAACTTTCTTCAGAGGCTGAAGTTTGGTCGTTCCTCATCTCAGTAACTTTTACCCCACTAGCAGAAACCCTCCACCTCTTATCGCAATCCATAACCGAAACCGTTTCCAACAATGGGATATTTTGAATGCTGCACAATTAACATAAGAAGCCTCCGTCATTGCTGTCATTAAAGCACGACACTAGCATCACAATGTTTCCTCCCTCTCAAACTCCATATTTCTTCCTCTTCTTCTTGTTCGTTACCCAATTGCATGTACATATGCATCCTTGTTATGGTAAATTGTATTCGTTAACAGACAACAAATAATCGAGCTTTGTTTCCAAACTTAATTTCCATTTGAGCAGAAAACATAACTACGGGAAGGCGGATTTGGATACATAAAACTTCAATCCTCCGAACTTCTTCACAAGACTGATTTTCAGATAAAAAGGGATTGAACGAAGTGTGTTTTAGTGAAGAATGCAATGGTGTCAACTTTAGTGAACATTCGGAACAAACGTAAGAAACAAGCTACAAGAGCAATGAAGGTTTTCAAATCGATTGATTGTTTAGAATTTTGGTGAAGAATGGTCATCTGGTAAAGGACCCGAAAGTGAAGAAAAATCGTCTTCCAAGTGTATTTTCTCGACATTCTTCATGAATAAGAGATATACCCATCTCACTGCTACCATTCCATCTCAATGCTACCATTATCTGTACGATGTTTATGTAGCTTCACGTGAACCACAAGTGATATAAAGTCATACTGTACTGTACAAAAGAAAAACATTGCAAGAGAGAATAAGATTGGATTCATTTGAACCCCTGAATATAACAGACAAACTTCTTATTCATTTCTAACTTATATAAAGATAAACATATCATCAGGTAGTTGGTTTTTTCTATTAGTTGTATCACCCTAGAGTACCTTACTTTCTATAACGGTCACTTAAAAAAAAGAATACTTAATACAAACAGATAATCAACTATCCAAACAAATATATTTCACCAAAAGGTAGATTTGCAATGGGAATCCATAAAAATCTGGTTTCAATATAAGCAATCTCAAATTGTCAGCTTTGCAAACCTCCTGAATTAACCTATTCAAATAAATCACATATTTTCAACTCACATAAATTACAAAAACTAAGTAAGAAACAGACCTACATTCGGAGAGAGACAAACCAAGCTGACAAGGCAACAACAGCTTTTCGTAAAATTTTGGTTTTTAGTAAAAGTGTCTATATTAACCCACACCGATTGATTTTTTGATTTGGCTTACAAAATGCTTTATATAGAATTTCGTAGGAAAACATGTTACTTAACTACCACTTATAAATACTACAGTCAATGAGATTTTGAACCATGGTTATCACACTTTTTGTGTTTTTTCCATGTTGTACAACTTTACGAAACGTTTCACCAAAGAGTCTAGTCATTTATGAATTATGCAAAAAAAGAAATGATCATCTCAAAACTATATTATTGAAATACACACTGTATTTGAAAATAAATAGTTACTCGTTACTCGCATCAACCAATGCTTAGACCGATAATAGTGGGTAAATTCGTAATTATCTAAAGGACATTTGATAATATGAACTCTTAAGTTTCTATTCCTGATTGTCATCACTTTTATTAACTCAAATAAATTTTCTTGTGATATGAAAATTTCCCTCTGTTAAAACAAAACAAGTAAAGAAATATATAGATTGTAACAATTGGTTAACAAACCAACAACGATTACGTGTGCAATTCCCCATTTCCGTTAGGAAGTTTAGTTATACAGTTACGGTTTAAGAAGTTTAAGTTATAACACTCTAACGTGACCCTTGAGTAATTTCGTGTAACAACAGGTGAAACACATTTACATCACCTTCACTAGCCCCTTGAAATAATCAATGTTTGATCGAATGCCCCAATCAGTTGAAACCTTACGCAATCAAACTTACTCTAACTTCCCGCCGTACACAGAAATTGAAAAGTGATAAAACTTCTACCTACTCTACATGCACCTTTATGTCATAAGAATAGTTTGCAGTTGTTCAAGCACCTGTTTCAAGCACCTGTTATTCACATGGCAAATATATTAGACCATTTTAGGAAAAAGGGATCCAAAACAAAAACATATTTACAAGATAATCATTCAGCAAGTGTTATACAATAAGATACACTATATAAACGAATTAATGATTCTTAATATCCCTCAAGGCTTTAACTTCCTTGTCAGATTTCAAGTTCATTCTTAATTACAACCGAAGTAAATGCGGTCTCTTTGAAAATTCCTACTTAATAGACCCATAGAAGCTAGATATTTAACGCCCCAATATCAATAATCGAACTGAATCATCAAGAATCTACTTAATATTATATTAATGAGGCCTCAAAGAGAACAATCTTCTAGCTTATTTTGAATGGGAAGGATATTAACACTTGAAGTTAAGAAGAGACCCTTAGATTATCTTAGTTCAATCAGTTTGAGGGTTAAACAAAATTTGAGCTAACAAGCAAAGTACAAAAAATACATTGGAACTGAAAAAAGTCTAGCGTAGACCAGCATCAACCCTTACATGGAAAGATGTTACACATTCTGATGCAGCTCAACTAGCAACTAATCAATGCTCTATACTACCTTACCACCACAGAACAAGAAACATGTAAATGTTAGAACAAACAGGATATAGGTGATAAGATTTGATGTATTGATTTCAAAATGATTGGTTGATGATTACAGTGGATATGTAGACCTTTATATAGACTAAATTGTAGTGTGGTTTGCTAGCTGCCAATAGTGGATAAGACATATATGGTATCCTATGGTATACACAAGAATATGTATAGCTAACAAAGAACATATATGGATACACGCAAATAACATACCGTTTGTTTTTAGGTTGAGAGTAGTGAGCTTCACTATATAAGCCTCCTCTTTATCTTCATAATCATTCAAGTTAATGCTCATAACCTTCATCCATATCACATATACACAGAGCTGGCACTTTCATCAGATACCCTGAAAGTGGCAAATCCAACAACGCGGCATTACACCTACTCATTTTCTTATATCTCGTCACATATATGATATATCAGCCTTAGTTCCATGGTTTCATTAGATGAACGTGATACCTCAGTAATCTTTCCACCAATAAAGAAAATTATCCCCCTTTTGTTTGTATCGATTATGGAAATATTTTCCAACAATGGAGAACAATTAGTGTAATCCAACAACATCCAACGTTTATCATGAGAATCCATTGAATCTACTGCAATGTCACGTTTCTTTTCACTTAAACATTTTTCATGTATCGCAAATAAATCCGAACAGGAGCACGGGGTTTTAAAGGTTAAGGACTCTTAATAGGGTAGAAAAACGTACTACGCATAAGACGGAGGGGTTTAAACATAATGTCGCTTATCAATGACCAGATCAGCTTATTGAGAAGTCTAGGATAGATCTGAGGTGTTTGGATCTAAATTTCGATGGTCTACAAGAGGAGCAGTGAGAGAAATGGTGTCGACTTGACGAACAAGTTTTCAAACAATCAAACGCATTGTGTTTTCAAATCTATTAGTTTGCGTAAAGCTTGGAATGCCATTGCGTCTGGTAAATGACTAATTGAGTAACAATCACACCTCTTCTTGATTTTCTTCATTGTGAAACTCTAACTGTTATCCGATATCATATTTATTAGATACAAAAATTCTTTAGCGTGGCCTGCATTAAAATCACACACACAATTTTTTAAAAGCTTTTAGGATATCAACTAAACATCATATATATCAGTTTTAAACATGTATTCATTCAAATTACAAGTTAATTATAATAAGAAAAAAACACAACTAATCTTAAAATATGTGTTTTGGTATTTAAAGAAAAAGCTTAAAAAAGGCATCAGGCTTAAATTTGTTTGGGTAATAGATGACTTAGTACATGTATTTTCTATGGAAGGAGTGTCCGGGATTATAATAAAGCCGAGAGTACAGAATGAGCAATAAGTGAATTCAGGAAACAAAGATGAGTTCTTTACCCAGTAAACGAACAAAAATGATCAACCCATTAATCAAACACGCCGTTTTGTCACAACTACTCTATTACAACAAAAGAGAAATAAAGCCAGAGGCCATGCTTAATTAACTGGGTATTATAATGAAACAAGTCCTAGTTTATTTTACCAGGGTAAGAAACCCTTTACCAAAAAAATAAGTCCCAGCATGTTTACATTTCAGACAAAATCTATTACTATTAGAACTTCTTCCAACTGAATAGCAAATAGAGCTTATATACATATTCAGGCGCGCCCCAAGAACTGATCTTAATGTAGTGTTTTAAAAGTTGTTAACAAGTGTTGTATTTAACCATTACATGACGAGAGGACGGGAGGTTAAGCAGTCCATGACACGAAGTGATACTAATCAGGCTCGGGGAAATTAGGTTCACTCAATTAATTGGAATAGCAATTTAAAAGCCATACAATTGCTAATCTAGTAAAAAAGAAAATACTGATAAGACCGGTATGCAACCACCACCCACAAGGCTTCAGCTTGTTGTGGCAAGGAGAGTTTATTTTGTTTTGGTAAATTTAAACAAAATTCGAATATCATAAAAACATCTCAATAGACATAAAAAAAACCCGAGAACTAAATCTTGAAAGAAAAAAAAAACTGATTTAAAGCACTTCAACCTGGAAGCAATTGTGAATCCATAAAAAAGATTCAGTTTGCTAAAACCAACATCTGTATAAAAAATAACAGGGTAGGTTATTAAGACCTCTTAAACCCACATTTCTATTACTAGTTGGTTACCCGCGCATAGCGGCACCAATAAAAAAATTTCTAAGTCAACTCTTTATTCAATTTCTTACCTGCTTAGTAATTTCGTTTCACAACACTTTGAATGTATGTGTTCGTTGTATGCAAGGCTGTCAAGATCGCGATCTCACCTGGGATCGTTTTTGTCTTTGCAAGATCGAGATCGTAAGATCGGATCAAGATCGTAAGATCCAAGCAATTAATCATGTTCTGTAAGTAGCGAATAAACAAGTCAAAATATTTTTATATCTACTCATCATCAAAGATAAATTTATATAATATCCTCTTGAAAATGTCAAAGTTCAAATTTAAAATACCAAAGTAAAAATAAAACACAAAAAAGTTAAGTTTTCAATCGTTACATTCATGATTTAGCGAAATACAATGACATAACATGCGTAATAAACGTCTCAAAACAAAGTACATCACTAGTATCACTACAATTAAGCTATCTAAATTAAAACTTAAAGGTTAATAGTTAAAACTATGAAAAGATAAAAGAAAAAACAACAATTACCTATAAAAAAAACTTTTTGCTTTAGGTTACTAGAACATGAGAAGAAGAAACCTAATTTGTTTCATGTAATTTCAATTTGGAGAAAGTAGATAATTAGGCTTATTGATTAGAAAATCTTGAAATGAAACATCAATACTTGTTACTAAGAGATCAGCAGACTCGTATTGTTCTTTTTTGGGCCTAAAAAAAGTAATGGGCTAGTAAGTATGTAAGTCAGTAAGTATGTAAGTCAGTAAGTTAGTAACTTGGTAATTTGGTAAACTCGTATCGACACGCGATCTTACGATCTTACATGCGAGTTTACGATCCTACTTACGATCCTACCTCTGATGCGATCTTACACCGATCCTACACGATTTTATCAGGTGGGCGTTCTAGACAAGGTAGTCTTAACTTTCCTTTTCCTAATCGTCTCAATAATGATCAGATCTTAGAATTGGAATCTCCGATCTCAAGTTGGATTATTTTGGGAAGCTAAGCATCAGGTGAGTTTTATAGTCCCACTTTTACTTCGTTTTAAACTTGGGATGGAAATGATGCTAGTATGGAAATGTTTTGATTACTGTGATAATGTGTTTAAAGTGATGCATGGACTTTATGTGGCTATTATATGTTATGTGTTACATGTCTGTGATGTGTACGCTCCATGGTTCTTGACTGTGATCAATTGGAGGGGTTTTGTGGTATGCTCCATGGCTTAGTGATCAATTGGAGTGGGTTTGTGGTATGCTTCATGGCTTAGTGATCAATTGGAGTAGTTCTGCGATAGAGACGTCTCGTAATCGTGTGAATGGTATTGGTTTGGATTGGATTTGATTTGGTTTACATGATAGCTTATATGGTAGTTCATTTATTGTCATATAGTGTTTTCATTTATCACATTAATGATTTAATTGGATTTAAAGGTTTGTTTTGCGTGTCTTAAACCTATGACTCTCACCAACCATTGTGTTGACGTTTTTAAGCATCATTTTCAGGTAAGCTTCATGAGAGTATTGGGGTTAAGAGAAGTGGCTAGAACGACCGCTAGGATTGCATTGGAGTTTGCTCCTGAGTTTGTTTATGTTTGTTGCATGAGTTTTGTCGAATGTTATTTGATTTTATTAGGTTCGTGAGATATTGTTCTTGTATTGGTGAGACCCTTTTTCATTAATACAAGATGTCGTTCTTTTGGTTTTCGATATTGTCATGACACATTGTGTCTTTATTCCTTAGTTATGCATTTAGTGTTTCTCTATTGTTGACACCATTGTGTTGTGATGATATCCATGATGTTACGCCTCGTGTTTCCGCCTTGGTAGGGTGTGACAATTAAAAGCAAAAAAAACAAAAAAACAAAGCATAGACTTCTTTTTTTATGAAGAAGAATGGATAAGTGGGCGGCTAGGGTTTCACGAGGTGACATAAAAGAGGCGGCTCAACTTAGCCACCTATGTGTGAGGATCAGTCCCGCTCTGATACCATGTTGAATGATAAAATTCCCCGTAAGATATAATACAATGAAACCTAGAAACCCTAACGGACCCGAACCCACGCAAAGGGCTCATGCTTTGGAAATATTATACTCCCCCACAATTCAAACGGTAAAATCACGAAAGCTCGAATTATAGTGTAAACTATAATTACTAAGAAAAAACGATAAAGATAGATATCTTGAAAAAAATGATCAAGACTTTGATACGTACCCAGTCGCGTAATCTGAAAAAAGAGTGATTCTGTTTTCTTTTCAACAAATGTCTATACTTAAAACGACGCATGACGGAGTGTCCGATCGGTGGTCGCAACGATTCCGGTTTGGAATTTAATTATGAGCCCATGGCCGCTAACAGCGTCAGTTAACTCTAAGCGAGTTGAGAGTTATAAGCAAAACAATGAGCGATTGTTGTTTCTACATGCAGTAAGCCGTTCTAGCGCGTCCCTATAGCTACACTTACGATTTTACTATGCTTTTCTTCAGAATTTAATTACGAAGCCATGGCCACTGACATCGTCTGTTAACTCCTAATAGTTTTGGAGTTATGTGTGAAACAGTGAGTTGTAGTTTTTTTGTTTTGGCACGGATAAACGGAGGTGGCTAGGGTTTGACGGGGTAGCATTGAGGCGACGACTCAAGGTGGCCGACAAGGTCCGAAGATCATACCTAGAGCTCTGATACCATGCTAGAATGATAAATTCTTGTTAGGATATAATACAATTAAACCTAGAAACCCCAATGGACTCGAACCCACACACGGGCTCGGGCTTTATAATATATCGCCTAATAATTTCTAGGTGTGGACATCGAAACACCCTTTTTTGATTCCTTTGTAATTTTCTAGCTTCTTGCTAGTGGTTCTAATAAAGTCGCCGTTCAAAAAAAAAACGTAAGATCGTACGATCTTACGTGTAAACTCGCGAGTTTGACACCCTTGGTTGTATGTGTTCGTTTGGGTTTTCCGTAGCTTTTTCGCAACACTATATTAACATTATCATTCTCGCATGTAAAAAGACAACACTCTCTCCGAAAGTATATAGTTTTAACGTATCAAGTTTATATTTATTAAGGTTAAAGTTGTAAAAAAATATAAATCAACACAAAATAAACCCACTAAAAATGTAAAAAATAAAAAATATATCAAAATATATCAAAATGGATGTTGAATTAAAGAACACAAAATTTTAAAAAATATGATGAAATTAGATCATAATAAAATTAAATTGATAAAAAGATATTTCAATTTGAAAATAAAGGTTATTTTTTAATCAAAATGTGACACATGTCACTTTATAATGTAGTTCTTTAAAAAGAGATGGATAGTCAAGATTGCACCTCCTTATCTTAATTTTTATTGGGTCCCACATTATAAATGTTTTATATAGTAGTATAGAAGTATAGATAGATATGGCCGTAAGACAAAGAGATTATTATTGATTGAGTTTTTGGATTACATAATAAGAATTGGCTATGAATACATAGACAAACAATGCAAACCTTAAACATAATGGACTCAAACTCACAATTACGTAATAATTTCTACCCCCTCCCTAAAATTTTGGGTTTTTTTGACTTTTTTTTTTATTTTTATAATTTTGTATTTGTTAGAAAACTGTGAAACGAAAATTGCGAAACAAAAAATATAAAGTTTAAAAGTCAAAAGTATTAAACTCTCAAAAAGTGATAAAAAAAACCGTGTTGTATCGAAAACAGAATGCGTGTTTTGTACATTTTTTATACTTTTTAGTAGGTCAGAGGTACGAATAGTAATACCCATTCCAAATACACAAGGACAAAAAAGGTCAATAGTGATGTGGGATGACCATTTGCGTGGAACAATCCATACATTCCATTCAAGCATTATGTTCTAGCAATTTAAAGAGATAAACGTTGACCCCAATTTGAAGTGAGGAGCACTTCTAGTCGATCTACCATTCCATTAGTCCAATTAACTTAAACACCTCGTTAAAAAAATCGTAAACAAAAGCTGTTTCTATGATTCAAAGTTATTATTCTTTGCATTTGCTTAATATAAGTCAACTCTGATATCAATTTCATATGTCTAACTTACCATAAAAGCAGTGGTGGCTCAAGGGTAAAGCAAATAAAGCCATCGCTTTAGGCCCCAGAATATTTAAGGCCCCGAATTTCTAACACTCTTTACGAATATATAGTCGGTCACATATTCTTTTGGGCACCATCTTGAGGTCTCGATCTATAAAAAGTACCTATTACTAAAACTGTTAAAATTATTAAGGATGACTACTTATTTTTTAAATCAATATGACTAAGTTCTTATTTGAGATTAAGAAACACGACCATGTCCATCTTTTTATTATTACAAAAAGATGAATTGAGCTCTTTTAATGATATAAAGTCTAATGACTTTTAGCTAATATCGCGAACAAATTAAACATGCCAAGAATCACTCGTGAATTTTTGAAGGAATAAGAATAACCTATTTTTCAATGAACAAACATGAACACGAATGTTCGTTTGGTTATGTGTTCATATTAGTTGGTTTGTTCAATTAACCAAAACTAACGAACACGAAAAAGCCTCGTTCGTGTTGGTTTGATTCTTTAGCCCTACTTATAAATCGTAAAACGAAGTTTAGTTTTTTCTCTTTCTTAATATTATTTTTCTTTATATTCAATAAAATCTTAAATTCTCATTGTGTTCTTGGTTTGATAATTAAAAGTTCTATTGCTCCAATGAATATAGCTAAGCAAAGTGAAAAACAAATGAAAATTCAAAAAGGCCTTATACTTGAATTTCGCTTTGGGCCTCTACAAGGCTTGAGCCACCCCTGCATAAAAGTAACCAGGAACCTAAGCAAATTCATCATTCATGATACTAAAGCAAGTACATGTTCTTAAATTGTCCGAAACAGATCAATGGCAAGGTATTATATGGGAGAAGAGACAACCTACTGCTCAGGATATCGTAAATGTTCCATGTGTAAACATAGTTCACCAAGCACGAGTTTCAAACTCATCTCCTATTTTCATCTACCTTATCAAACTGCGAACACAAATTGGAATTGACTTTCTAAAATGAAAGTGAATGGGATTGGGTGTGTTATTTATCTTTAGGGGTAATTCCATTTGTGCCCCAATTTTTGAAGGGTATTTTAAAGAATGCCCTAATTGGAACTTTGTTACCCAATTGTCTTCAATTTATTATGCGATCATATACGACTCATGCGACTTATGCAACTTGATTAAAATATTAAAAATTGTACTTTTTCAACACTATTTGAAAGTACATTTTTGTAAGTAAAAAGTATTATGTGTAAGGTATCTTTTTATGCGACTTTGACTTTCCTTTTTATGCGACTTGTACTATAATAATTTTTTATTAAAAAGTTTATAAATATAAAAACTTATATTTTTATGCAACTTGTACCAATCTTATGCGACTTAGTAGGTGTAATAGTAGTTTCATTTAAAAAAAATGTTTGGGCTTCGTGAAAATTAAACACAACCCACCCACCTCACACACATTAACACACACAGACACATACACAAAGTTCTCTCTCACTTTCTCTCTCTAGAACTAGGATAATCCACTAGTCATTCGATTGTGTTATGATTTCCAGTATCCTACAATTGGTATCAGAGCACATGGGATGATTAGCTAGATTGTGTGTGCGTTTCTCTTGGTTAATTTTGATCAAAAGTTTGGTTTTTGAAGGTTTATAGTATTGTTCTTAGTTTTCTTTGATCTTGACGTTTGTGATGTTAAAGTTTATGTTTTTATAGTTGCTATAGCCTTCTAGTACCAAGTTGTGCAAACGAAACCAGACAAAAACGTTCAAAAGGGTGATTTTAGGTGTTTTTTAGGTGAAAAACCAAAATTTTCATTCCAACGAGTTAGGTTACTGTTCGAAGATCTTCTTAGCGAGTTAGGTTACCGTACTGACGAGTTGTCAGCATAGTACACTGTGTGTCAGCGAGTTGTCGTTTTGTGCAGGTAGCGAGTTAGGCAGCGAGTTAACCTTTCTTGCAGGTAGCGAGTTGAGGACTAGCGAGTTGGATACTAGCGAGTTGAAGACTAGCGAGTACAGGTTTTTTTGAAGATCTTTATACTGGCGAGTTATGAACAGGAACTATGTCAGTTTAATTTCTTGCTAGCGAGTTGTCAACTCTCTTCCAGCGAGTTACGAATAGCGAGTTACAGGTTAATTAAAGACTGTTTTTCTAGTGAATTGTGAACATGAACTCTGCCCAATTTGTTTCTTGCCAACGAGTTATCCACTCTCTTCCAGCGAGTTACTACTAGCGAGTTACAGGTTATTTGAAGACTTTTTCTAGCGACTTGTGAACAGGAACTCTGTCCAATTTGTTTCTTGCCAGTGAGTTATCCACTCTCTTCCAGCGAGTTACATTGCAGCGAGTTGTGGATTTACCTAACAAACCTGTACAACAATTCACCATTTTAAACAATCAATCACCACTTTTAACATACAATCACTAATCATTGTTCGATCAACTTAATCATTTCACAATCAATTAAGATGGCTAATTTTTCGGAAGACATCCAATGTGCCGGTTCCTGTTATCCCAAAAGCTTAATCCATTTCACAACATAAGCTATACCAATAAGCAAAAAAGTAGAAAAGAGATAAGAGAAA